>PVKS010011519.1:0-56422 GCA_004027875.1 Aplodontia rufa | reverse complement strand
TGGGGACTAATGAGTTAGCTTCATTGGTTACTAATGTCAGTATCACCACATTTGTACCTACCACCCATTGAGAGTTAGGGGCATCCAGGCTACAATTAATTATGGATTCAAAGTGACATTTCACTTAACAATACCAACAAGGCTTGGCAATGCATACCACTAAAAGGGCATGGACAATGGACTCACGTGTGACTCGGTGCTGTCAGCGCGTGCTGTGGGAAAGGCAGCATGCTACTATATTGACTCCAAAGCACAGGTCTGCCTCTGACTCTGCATGTTACCAGCCTTGTAATTAGGGTGGTTGTTGAACCTTCGGTTTGTTCTTCAGTAAAGCAGGTGCACGAGGTAGATCCTGTGGATAGATGTTGCTGATTCCTACTACTAGGCCTGCATCCACTCTCCTGCTGTTGCAATTATGGGCTGCCCACCGCTCACAGCTACCCACCTCCACTGAAAAACTTCCCTCAGCTGATGGATCTGTAATACTTGGGAAGTTACAGTCCCCTCCCCACCCCAGGAAGCTCCCAGCTAGCAGTTGACTGCCTCAAGGAAACAGGAAGTGGAATCTGTGCTCCACAGAAGACAATACTGCAGTGCAGTTAATACTCCAAAGCCCCTGTCTCCTACCTGAGACCACATCCCTGCTTGGCTCCTTCCCTTGCCCCATCCTACTCCATCCCCCTCCTTATTATGGGTTCTGCCTCAGTGGTTTGTATATGCTAGAATCCCTGTCTCAGGCTCTGCTTCTCAAAGACTCCATCTAAAAGAAGGTTTTAATACCTGGTTTATCCATTTTATAGGATTGCCATGGTCTGAAATCAACAAGCAAAAGTGGATTTGACTGAGCCTTGAGCTATTGGAAACTTTTTTTGGCAAGGTGCAAGGTCCAGGGGACTGGGCTGAGCCAGGCAAGGTATTAAATAGGGCCGTCTGGGGGCTGGAATGGTGGCTCAGTGGTTAAGGCATTTGCCTGGCATGAATAAGGATGCGGATTTGAACCCCAGCACCATGTACTCAATGAAGTGTTGGAGCAATGAAAGACACATGAAAAACTAAATAAAATTGATTCTTTCTTTCTCTCTTTCTCTCCCTCTCTCTCTTAAAAAATAATAAAAAAAGACAGCTCTAGCTATTCAATCTTTAACAAAAATAGGGCAGTCTGAAGCAGTACAGTGGTGTCATCACAGGGATAAAGAACAGAAAAAGGGATAAAGGTCATTTCTAGACAAGGGAAGCCCATGTCAGGCCAAGGTCATCCAGAGCCAGCATATCCTCTAAGAGCCACAGCTCTGACGTAAGTCTGAACCAGACAGGATTGGCCAGTGGTCAGGAGGGGTCAGACCAATTAAAAGAGCAAGTAAAATGGAGCTCAATGAGCCTGTGTGAAAATAACCAAACTCTGAAATTCTGTGCAGTGGAAAGGTGGCATCATCATTTGTTTAAGTTAATGGGATCTTATTGATGAGATGCGATCTACATTATATTCTACCATTCTGAAATCAGAATAAAACCTCATTTCATGATCCTCCAGATCTGAACCATAGCATCCCAAGTGGGAATAAGTAAACCACAGGAAACTGCTTTGGGACACCCAAATTCCTTTTGGTGGTGTTTAAGATAAACCAAGACATATTAAACTTATAGGCTGTAACTAAAGCCCTTAATTCATATAAGGAGAAGAAGGCTGAAATGCTATGATTTAAACCACCATCATTAAAAACTGGAAAAAGAACTTCATAGTAGAGGAAGAGACAAGAGCAAAATTCAGTGAAAGTAAAAGCAAATGCACAGTAGAAAAAGTCCATAAAGCCAAAAGCTGACCACCAGGGGACCAATAAAAACCAATAAACCTTTAGCAAGAAAGCAGAAGAAAATATGAATTCCTGCCATCAAGAAGTCAAACTTGCTGTGTTTTAAATGCTCTCTGAAGCTGGTGGAGGTTTTAGGGGAGCTGCCTTAGAAATACATTCCAGCGGCCCAGCAGTTAGGGGTCCAGCATTGAGTACATCATAAATTCAACTTCTTGGTGAATTAACCACAGCATCTTCTCTGTGCCAATCCCATTCATACGAATGGAGTCCCTATTGCTTGATCATCTCTTAAAGGCCCTGCATTTTAATACTGTTGCAGTGGCAAATAAATTTCAGCATGAGTTTTGGAGGGGACAAACTATAGCGTGCTGCCTTAGACTGAATCCCCCGGAAGCAAATTCTAGGGATAATCCTTATCCAGAGAGAAGGATTTTTGGTTTATTTGGGAGACAACTCCAGGAAGCCTGGTTGCAGGGATGATCACCATCTCCAAAGATGACCACCACCACTCCTCCCCTCCCAGGGCGAGCATGCTGCTCCTGCCATCAGTGGCCTCCCAGAGGGGCTGAGCAGGCTCTGTAACTGCTTTCACCAGTGGCATAGGGCAGAAGTGCTGTTTTGGGACTTTGGAGATTACTGGAAGCTTCTACTTTCTCTCTGGTGGGGAATCTCATCACCCAGTTGTCGAGAAGTTCAGTCTTGACCACTAATAATGGAACACAATGGGAAAGAGAGTTCACATGGAGCAGCACCAAAGGGCCAGGTGTGAGTGGAACCTTCCTGGATCTTCCTGCCCAGCCCTGCAGCAAGCTGGGTGTAGCCAAGTAATAAACCAGCCAACCCTGCATGGAGTAGCAGAACTACTTGGCTGAGTCCTGCCTGAATTCCTCAGCCTTAGAATGAATGCATATATAATTGTTGCCAGCCCTGACATGCAGGGGCGGTTCATCGCACAATAATAGATGACTAAGAAATCAGTGCCAGGTGCAATCATGAGCAGGTCACTTCATGGGTCACCGGCCTGGCTCAGTCTTTCCCGGGGCCTCCAGGAGATGGCTTTGAACATGCATCAAGTAATCTCACTTAAGGAGTGAAGAAGCTGGGCATTTTTCACTGACACTATTAGTCCTGGATGGAGGCCACTCATTGGTATGTTAACTCATGTGTGTGAGAGTAGAGTCTGTGCCTGTAGCCAGAGGAAGGCAGGTGCTTACCAAAGGCCCTGGCAGCATGTGCCACAGGCAACATGAGCCAGCCCCATGTGCAACACCTAATTCGCTTCTGCTACTCAAACCCAACATGTACTCATTGCTCAGGTCCAATATACACTATCACGTTAAACTCCTTGGGCTCCTTACCTATTACTGCTGGTTCAAGCACTCCTGCCTGTTGGAATGATGTAGCATTTTTTCTTATGACGTTCCTCCCTTTTTCATCTTCCTAACTCCCACTTTAAGTTCACAGGTAAGTTTGAACATCAGCTCTGGATGGAAACTTTCAATATTGTTAAAATCCCTTTCAGTTACACATTTTAAAAAACAAGAAACATTCAACTCAAGTGGGCTTGAGCAAAAGAGAAATTATTGACTCATGAACTGCAAATGCTAATGTAGGATAGACTTCAGGCTCAGTTTGACCAAGGCTTAGTAAACGTTGCTAGAATAGGGTGCCTTTCTTGGCCTCTGAACCAAGTGCCTGTTCACCGCCATATAGTAACCTCATTTTCGCTTTCAGATAAGAGGGGTGGGAGAGCTACTGCTGCTCTGCCCCATTTTCTCAATTTCAAGAGAAGATTTTCCCCTCAGAAGGTCTTAAGTAATTCCTGCAGTTCACCAGCATTAGACCAGCTATGTTACATGCTCAGCTCTGAACTAAATACATAGAGGAAGGAATATGCTGATTGACTCTGGCTTGGGTCATATGCTCTGGCCCTGGAGTCAGGACTTGGGCCTTACCTGGACCAATGAGTGATGCACTGAGCCACAAATAAAACTCAGGGGCTGCTGCATGAACAGGGCGAAGCGATGCTGAGAAACCTAAGGAAGCAAATGCCCTCTATTCCTTTCCTGAATGTCTCATTTACCTGATCCCCTGGCCTGACTTAAATGTCCTTTCTCTGTGACCTTGGCATTCATCATACTACATTGTCATAATTGCTTTACATTATTCTCTCAGCTAGTGTCCTGTGAAAACCTTGAAGACAGCGGCTGAGATTGATGTGTTTTTATGTATTCAAAAAAATTACCTCCACTGATACTACAAATCAATTAGGTGTTCAATAAATGCTTGTGCAATGAATGAACTAATGAATTTAAACTGTGTCTGTGTTTACACTTGAAGAAGCACAAACCTTGGGTTTTAGAATTGGCATAAAAATTGCACAAATCATAATTAGTGAATTTTCACAAACTGAACTCAGCTAGTAACAAGAGCCAGACCAAGAGGTAACATTACCAGAACCCAAATAACTTCCATTTGCTACCCACCTCCAAAGATAATTATTGTCCTGACTTCTACCACCATTGATGAGTTTTGCTTGTTTATGAGCTTCACATATGGTTCATTCTCATTGCTGTATAATATTCCATTAGGGGAATATGCCACAACTTATTTACATATTCCATCATTGATGGGAATTCAGATGGTTTCCAGTTTGTGGCTATTACAAATAATGATGCAATAAACATTGGAATATATGTCTTGTTAGTGAACATGTGGACATATTTCTGCTGAGTGTATGCCTAGGAGCAGAATTGCTATTGTAAGGTAGGCATATATGCAACTTTAGATGGTACTTTCAGTTTTCCAAAGTGGGGGTACCATTTTGACATTGCTGCCAGTCAGAAATGTAAGAATTTGATTGATTAAATTTGCATTTTCATTTGTATATCCCATTGAACACATTTCAGGTATCTTTGCAAAGCTATGTACACAATAATTGCTTGATAAATACTAAATGGGTAAATGAAGCAATGAATGAATGAAGGGCCATGCTGAAGTATGCTGCAGAACCACAGACTTTGATGAAAGCAAACTTTCTCCTTCCTTGGCTACAACGTGAATTAAACGAAAGACTTTGTGGAGGATTTCCTTCATAATCCCTTCAAAATGAGTTAGTCCTGCTATGTACTAAATGGATTATGCATGAATCCCAAAGCAAATCCAACTGCAATTAATGTTTTAATAAACTGGTTGCTAGTGTATGCAATACCCACAACTCGTCAGGAGGGATTTTATTATATTTATAAACATTAATTAGTTGTTTGTTATTGTCAGACTAAATTTAAAGTAAATCCACAGCATTGCTGGCCACTTGGGTGAAAATATCTCAGAGAAGACTGTAATTAGAAAATAGATGTGTGAGAATAGCCTTAATTAGTGAGCTAATGGTGAGCTTTCCACTAATTGAAATGAGGAGCCCCTATCTCACAGAATGACAAAATATCTTAGGTGTGAGAGTAAGAAGCGAGCTCCTTTGAGTATTAACAATAAGTCAAAATATTATTTAACCCTTTACTTATTGTATTTTGACACAAACCCACGATGCTCACTGTCATATAAAATACAAAATAATGGAAGTTCACAAAATAAAGAATAGTTGTTCTGCAGAATGAAACTGATTCAGTTCTGGTCCTTGTCTTTCTTAACTCCTCTTAGACAAGTGACACATACTTTCCTTGTTCTTCTGAATTTTTTTTCCAGCTTTCTTCATTGTCTCTTCTTTCTCCCAATACTTAAGCATTGGTATTCCTCAAAGTTTTAGCACTTTCATCATGTTATCTTTTACTCTTTCCCGTAATGGTCTCATTCACTGCTGTGACTTTTTTTTAAAGAGAGAAGGACAGTGAGAGAGAGAGAGAGAGAGAGAGAAAGAATCAATTTTATTTAGCTTTTCGTGTGGCTTTCATTGCTCCAGCAGTTCATTGTGCATATTGTGCTGGGGTTTGAACCCACATCCTCACACATGCCAGGCAAGCACTGTAACCACCAAGCCACCACTCCAGCCCCTACTGCATCCTCAGTCCTGAACTTCCCAAGGTTTCAGACGCAAATATCCCATCATCTGCCTGCATATTGTGCTGGACATTCTCCAAAGGACTTTGTAGTAGAAACCATTTCACATTCTACCTGGTGTCCCCAGATCCCTTTTTTAAATTTCTGTTTTCTTTCTCCATTTTCACTGTGGTGTGTTTCTATGTGTCCACATTTGTGACTCTCCTTGGTGGACAACCCTCAGACCCAGAAAATGGGAAGCGTAGAGTCCCCCTGAAGGATCAGGTTGAGGATGGGACTTTATCTGACATCTTATCCATGCCAGGTTTATTTCCTTCCTGTCCTGCTTTCCCCAGGCCCTTGGGAAATGCACCTGGAAACATTTTCTTAATAAGGCATAAGCATACAATTCTTCATCTCAAGGTCTATTTCTGCTAACCTGGTCCAAGATATGCACCAAGAAAACTATGCCATATCCGCTCACCCTGCAAACATAGCTCTCTCTTTGTTTTATACTTCAACTCTAAATTGTTATCATCATTGTCTAAGCCAGAAAGATGCCATCTCCTTCCCCATTTAGTTACTACTTTCAGCCAAATGGAGTTGTTCCCCAGATCCGTGTTCTCACCATCAATCCTTCTTTTCCTTCTGGTACAGAGACATCTAACTGTCCTCAAAAATTCATACTTCCCCAGCCACAGTGTTGGGTCATATTAGTGGGAAGCAGCAGACCAGCTAAGGTTACATTTCTAAGCTGACCTTGTACCTGAGCAGGCTGCTTGACAAGTTCTCGCTTATGAAATGGAAGTGATGTATGTCTCTTCAGGTCAAAGTCATCAAGAAGTAGGTAGGCCTTCTCCATCCTCTTTCTCCCTTCTAGATGCAGAAGACTCTGAAATTCTCAGAACTGCAGATCTATAAGAAGGACAGAATTTGGCACTACTGCACTGCCACATGGAAGAAACCCCTTCAAATGACCAGAGACACATTTCCCTGGTCTGCTATGTGAATAAGAAACAAGACTATATGGTTTAAAACCACTGATATTTGAGGATTTGTTTATTATGGCTGCCAAGCATGTCCTTGATGACTATCCTATTCCTGCTGCTAGTATTCAGGTTCACAGTTGGGATCATCCCTGCCTGGATTATTGCATTAGCTCTTGTAGTGACCTCTATCCTTTTTACCCCCTCACAAATTTGTGTTTTATCTGGTCATCAGAGTAGAGATATGTAAAAGAAATGAAAATCTAATGCTGTACTTCCTATGTTCTTGAAAACTCTGCAACAACTCCCATGCCCTAGTGAGAACTCAGTGACTGATGGTTCTTCTCTCCTTCCCTACAACTTATAATTTATACCCCCAAACTGCTTGGCTGTTTATAGCTCTGAAAGCATCTGATGTTTTAATCATGCCTGGACTGTACTTCCTTCCATTTGCCATCTGATCAGTTCCTTCTGGTTAAGACTTAGGCTGGACAAGAAGCCATCTTTGAATTCCCCCTGGCTGCCTTAGAACCCTCATTAGGAGTTTCTCTCAGAGCATGATCATGAGGCATGGACTTACCTACTCTCCAGCCCCTCTGCCAGACCAGACTGGCCTGCACTAAGTTCCATTTGGCTGAAAGTACAAAGTCAACCTTTACGTTCCAACCTACTCTGTTTCTATTACTAACCAAAACCTTCTTGAGTCACCTTTTCAAAATTATTTCCAAATTCTGAGATAATTTCAAAGTTCACCAAGTGTGGGGGATGTGAATAACAGTGGAGGGTCTCACATTTTGTCATTGTCTTGGCATTAGTACACTAACGATGTGTACACAGTACTAGAGTTCTGATAGAGTAGATGTTTTACTGATAGAAGCAAGAGAGAGGGATCAAAGCTAAAGAGAAATAAGAAATAGACCCATGGTTCAAAATCCTTGGTCTCACGAGGAAATGTTATAAATCACTGGTCCAAGTGTTGAGAGAAAGCTGAAAACATGGAGTTCTGGATTGATGGACTCTTTGTCCTAGTGCATTCAGCCCATCCAGACTTGAACCTAGTCGCTGACACCCAGGCCTCTTTCAGCCTTACACGCTGCTTGCTTCAAGAGCTTAGCTTGGTCCAGAAGAATTACTAACTTCCATTCATCAGGAATGACTCCCTTTCCCCAGAACTCTAGTGACAAACTGGCAGCCTGCCCTGAGGAAAGCATCGGTCTGGAAGAAAGCTATTCTTTTTCTAGCCTCATGCTGAAATTTTAAAATTGTACTCACATCTCTCATTCTGGCTTTGACATATTTCATGAGAAATCTCTCTATCTGTGGGCATTAAAGAAAAAAAGCATTTAAAGAAATATATGTCCATTAGAAAGAGTAAATAACTAATGCTGCTGTTTTAGCATGGTTTGCTGTGCGGCGGGGGTGGGGGAGTTGGTGTTTAGTGAGATGTAGCAGACAAGGAAATTTCTCCAGGGAACTTTAAATCACTTAATGGTGAAAGGGATTCCCAGACGGCCTTATCAGCATCTATGTAAAATTGTTAGATATCTACACCAACTAATAAATTTGACTTGAGGCATGGTTTTCTGACATTTGCTCAAATCCTCAGAGAACCGTAGTTACTGTATATCCTTGTACAGTGTTTGAATTCTGATTTGCAATGCCTCGATGGCTGCCCTCCGGGACAGGAAATAAACCTCCATAATAGAATGTCATTTTTTAAAAAAATCTTTGCATTATTAGTTGCAGTGATATTGTATGACAAACTCATGTTTCTTTTCTTTTTTTTGTTTTGTCTGTCTCAAATGTTTTATCCACCAGTACAACTCATTTACATTGTTGTCCCATATGGGGATTTGTACGACGTGGTACATGACAAAGATGCAGGAAGGAATTAGGTCACTAGGCATGCTCTTTTTTCTTTTAATAACCCCGTCCAACCTCCTCCTTCTTAATCCCATGCAGACAAAAGCAATAGAAGCTAAACCTTCCAGAGCCGTGATAGGAAAGGCGGACAGGCAAATCCACCAACATACATCCTTTTACTCACTGTGGATGTATTTAATTAATCCCATGTGGACTGGTCTTATTCAAATAAAAGTATATTTTATAAACTGCTGCCTTGTTTTCTGGTCCGTGTGGTGACCTCTGATTGAGGCAGCTGTGCCATTTTAAGCAGTCAGTTATTACAGATCTGGGTTTCTTTCTGCTAATGGCATCATGCAGGAAAGAATCTGTATTCTAGGCAGGGTAAAAACATCCCCAGTGGGTAAGGAATTAGGAGAACATTAGAAGGGTACAAAGCAGTGGCAGCAGGCAGAGGAGGGGTAGGCAAGCCTGTGGGGAGGTAGGAGGCAGCTAGATCCCAGATGCGACCCTGAACAGGCAATGAACTCAGGATTGGATGTCTTCCACAGGCTGGTACCCACGTGGGCAAGTTTACATGGTGGCCAGGCAGAGTTCTGAGAGGCAGTAAGCCACTGAGGTTCTTTCCAATTCTCTTACCACACAGCATTTTTTTTTTCTATCCAGGAAAAACTCACTTTAGTGAATATAGGTCAAGTTACTAGAGTAATGACAATATTAGAGAACTCTCAACTAGTGCTTAGGGAGTTGAAATTTATATCTCAAGAAATCACATTCTTTTGGAATTGACTCATTCAATCCTCATTAAAACACTATGAGGTAGCTGTTATTATCATCTCCTATTACAGATAGGGAAACTGATCACTCAGCTAGCAGATGGCACTTCCAGGGTTCAAACTGAGTTTCCAGGGTTCAAAATGGTCCTTTCAGAAATGTATCATATGCTATGTCCTAGACTTTCACAATAGCAGCACTGCTTGGCAATAGTCTCTAACTGGAAACCAGTCACATGTCTCGCAATAGTAGAATAGATGAATCAGGCACAGTTACACGACAGAAGGCTACAGTGATGAGAATGTAGGACCAGAATCTACATGGCTGAACCTCACAAATGTGATATTGAGATAAAGGTGTCTGACACAGAAGAACATGTGCTGTGTATTTCTACCTAAATTTCAAAAATGGGTGGAAAAGAAGTGGTTATCCTTGACAGGGTGGCTAACAGCTGGGTCAGGGCACAATGGGGAATCTGGGGGTGGTTGTGTACCATTTTGTCATCTGGATGTTTGGTTACATGGGAGTGTTTACTTTGTACAAATTCATCAGCTTGGATATAGGGTCATGTCTTCTTTTCTAGATGCGTGTTTTACTTAATAAAAGGGATCAATAAAAATATCTCATAAAAAAAACCTCAGAATTGGTTCTCAAAATATCATTTGTAAATTATAAATCCAGTTCCCTAGGAGGAAGAGATTTAGGGTCAAGCACCAAATGGCACAGAGGACTTAAGGTGGTAGAAGCCACTCAGAAATAAAGTTCCTTTGTTTATAACCCAGAAGCCCCATTCTACACACTGCTGTGTCACCAACCTTCTGCATGGCCTTGGTTGGTGAAGTTTAATCAGAGGTCTTGTCCCTGAGAGAAAGCTTTGACATTTATTCATTTGGAAGCATGCCTTGGAGAAGGAGTATCCAGAGGAGAAATACTCGTTGAGCCTAACACTGTGATTTCCTTAGGGAAGATTTTCATAATCAGCTTGTAGTCCCTACTATTTACCAGCTGTATGAGACAACTTTCCATTAGTGTGACAGAATTCCTAAGATAGACAACCTAAAGGAGGAAGAATTTATTTTGGCTTACAGTTTCAGAGGTTTCAGTCCATGGTTGGTTGGCCTACTGTTTGGGCTTGGGGCAAGGCAGCGAATCATGGTGGGAGCACATGAAAAAGGAAGCTGTTGTAGCAGGTAGGAAGCAGGAGGACCAAGATCCTCATATCTCCTCCAAGGACATGCCCCCAGAGACCTAACTTCTTACCACTAGGCCCTGTCCCCTAAAGGCAGCACCACCTCCTTATAGTACCACCAGCTGGGAACCAAGCCTTTAACACATGAGCCTTTGGTGGACATTCAAGGTCCAAACCATACACCAGCTTTTCCCCTTTGGTTTTATTTCCATTTTGCACATTTTCATTCCTGAGGATTTATTTTGTTTTTCCTACCAGTTTCCTAGAATCCCATCTTTACAGTCTCCCAGGATTTTCATACCTAGAAATGGAAAAAAAAATCTAATTTTTTTTACGGAACACATATTTTTCTTGGTTCAAAGAATCGTAGCTTGGGGGCTGGAGTGGTGGCTCAGCGGTTACGGTGTCTGCCTAGCATGCACGAGTATGCGAGCTCAAACCCGGCACCATGAACACAACAAAGTGTCAGAGCAATGAAAGCCACAAGCAAAACTAAATAAAATTGATTCTCTCTTTCTCTCTCTCTCACTGTCCCTCTCTCTTTAAAAAAGAAAAAAAGAATCATAGCTTGGAAATTTTTTTATTTCTTTGCTCACTTTTTTTAATTGAGAAATTTATTTGTTGAACAAACATACAAATTTTAACAAAATAATATATAATGTACATAGATTCTGAAAATTGGATTTACCCCCAAGAGTGTCCCCCCAATTACCTGCCCTTATCCCTCCCTTCCCCTTCCCACAACATCTCTAAAAAAAGTATTAGGTTGTATAACAATACATGATAGCTTGGAAATTTTATTCGGAAGTATTTCCATTTCGCAGAGCATCCTGCCCTTCAGAGCAAGGGCAAGGGGAAAATTTCAGAAGCAAACAACATTAATCAGTGGTCCCTCTCAAAATTCTCTTTAGGTCAAACATTTTGGCAAAACCAAGCTCAGTGCTTGGTAGGAACTCAAAGAGTTGGTTATCGAGATGTAATTAGGGAAGAAAGAGCAGATTTGTTGGTTTTGAGAAGTGGAGAATTTGCTTCAGTTTTCAGAATTTGCCTGTTTTTACCATCAAAATCCTCTTTATTTAAAGGAATGAGAAAGAAAAACTGCATTTTACTTTCATGAAAGAAGACATTGCTCTGCAAATCTACAGGATAATCTCAGCCAAATTCTTTTGTTTGATTGTTTGTTGTTTTAAAGACAGAGGGACAGTGAGAGAGAGATAGAGAGAGAATCAATTTTATTTAGTTTTTTCATGTGACCTTTGTTGCTCTGACACTGTGTTGTTTACGTGGTGCTGGGGTTTGAACCCGTGTCCTTGTGCATGCCGGACAAGTGCCAGGACTGCTGAGCCACTGCTCCAGCCCCTCATCCAAGTTCTTAAGAAAGCTAATTCAACACTCCTTTTTGGTTGATCTTTCTAAATGTTCTAAAATGATAAAGCTTGAGTCTTTTTTTTTTTTTTTTTTGAGTGGAAAAAAATGTTTATAACATCCACTAGGGGGAAAGTATTCTGAGATCCTTGGCACTGAACTGTGATGCTTAACATTGAATTTTGGAGACAGGCTTTTTTTATGATTCTTTTATGAAAAATTAGATGTTAAAAGATATTAACTTGTATTCTTTATTTTTACATCATGTTTAAGTAATATAAAAGATGCCTCATGGAGGTGTGTATGCAGTGTGTGTGTGTGTGTGTGTGTGTGTGTAAAGTAATTTCACTTGCTTTTTGGTAAACTTTTGTTTTAACTTAGATAAAAGTGCACAAATTACATGTTTACAGTTCAGTGAATTTTCACAAAGTGAATATGCCACATATATGCTCAGCACCTACCTCCTAATGTTCTCTATACCCCAACAACAACACCCCCAAGGAAAGGCACTTCCCTTCCCTCTAACACCATAGGGTATAGTTTTGCCTGTTTTGAAATTTTGTATGAATGGAATCATAGATTGTCTATTCTTTTGTTCCAGCTTTTCTCATTCAACATTTGCTTATGAGACTGTCCATGTTGTTGCATGTAGTGATATTTTATCCACACTCATTGCTGTGCCGTATTTCACTGTGTGGACATGCCCTAATTTGTTTCTAATTCTCCTGTGACAGATACAGTTAAGTTGCTTAAGTCTGGGGGGTTGTCACGAATAAATGTCTCTGAACTTTTTTGTGCATGGTTTTCAATGGACAGAGGTGTTTAGTTGCCATGGATATATACCTAGGGGTGGAATGCTGGGTTATGAAATATATGTGTGTTCATTTTAAGCAGATGTTGCCAAACAGTTTTCCAAAAGGTTGCAATAATTAACAGTCCCATCAGAATCCACTTGCTGTTTCACAAACATCACAATACCCTATCACTTGTGCTTTATGCGAGGGTGTTGCTTTTTTTCCTGCCTACTTACTTACCTCACCCATTGGCCTTCCCAGACCCAGACTCAAGCCTACTGAATTGCAAGTGAAGATCAAGGTGAATGATGCCAATGTGTATTTGCTTTTTAAGGAGGGATAAAGGAAGGTTAGAAAGAGTTTCTCAGTGGCCTTTAGAAACTGGTCCAGATTGTGTTCTAGTAAAGATGGTGAAGAATGCAGAAAGTGTGAATGCGTGATTTTATTTATTTATTATTTATTTATTTTAGAGAGAAGGACAGTGAGAGAGAGAGAGAGAGAGAGAATCAATTTTTATTGAGTTTTTCCACATGGCTTTCGTTGCTCTGACACTTAGTTTTGTATGTGGGTTGCTGGGGTTTGAACCCGTGTACCTGTGCATGCTGGGAAAGCACCGTAACCACCGAGCCACCGCTCCAGCCCCGTGAATGCGTGATTTTAAAAAACAGTCTACACCATTTTCTTTTCCTCTTAAGGATTAGTTTGTGGGTTTATATGAATTAAATTTTTAGCAGTAGAATCAAATTAGTTTCTACTAGTAGAGCTAGATGGATCTTAGCACCATTCAGGCTTCCCTACAGTATCTGATGAGGGTGGGTATAATCAGAAAAAAAAGCACATTCCACCAGTAAATATTGATTACTTTGAATTTTTCCCTCCCAGAAAGCAAAGCAGTCTCTTCACACTAGTAGATATTAAATTCTATCCTTTCCACTGTCTCTCTTTTTTTTTTAAACCAAAGCTTACTGTCCCAGAGAAATGTAAGGATGCTATAGCAAATAACTAGATTTGGGCAGGCTCAAAGTACCCCAAACTCACTCCCACCATCAAGTCTCCTTGAATAGGAAAAACAGGGGTTTCTTTCTAATCTGATGACTATGCTTCCCTCCCCCACCCTTGACTGAAGACTATAAAAAGCCGTGATTTCAGAGCATGGTACTGTTCATGCATAGTATCTCTCTGCATTTTAGTGAAGCTCAGGCTAAAACAGAACCTTAAAGGTCTCCAAATGTCAAGGTTGGATTAATCATCTATATTAGTTTCCTAGAGACACTGTATCGAAGTACCACAAACTGGGTAACTTTAAAAACCAGAAATGTATTCACTCATGGTTCTAGAAGCCAGATTCCACAATTGAAGCATCAACTGGCCATGGTCCCTGTGAGACTCTGGGAAAAATCTTTCCTTGCGCAGGTTGTAGGGATGGCCAGCAATCCCTAGGTGCTCCTTGACTTGTTGGTGCATCCCTTCAATCTCTGCCTCCATGATCTCACAGTCATCTTTTCCTGTGATTCTGTCTTTACATGGCATTTTCCTCTTCTGATAAGGACACCAATCATACTGGAGAAGGAGTCCCTAATGACATTACATTTGCAAAGAAATTATTTCCAAATAAGGTCACATTCACAGGTACCAGGAATTAGGATTTCCCTGTACCTTTGTGTGTGTGTGGGGGGGACACAATGCAATCTGTAATCCCATCTGTCTTAAGTCAATTTCCCTAGAGACAGAACTTGAGGCAAGGATTTTTGTTCAAGTGATGTTGTGAGGTTGTGTTCTCCAGGGACAAGGAAGGAGGAGGGGTAATGGAAGGAAATGAGAAAGGTTATGGTCACAAAATAGATGATGAACTTCAGATTAATCTCATGGTGGACTCTAGAGAATGAATTCTACTCCAGAGTCAGACCCCCTTTTAAACGAGGAGACCACTTTCTTATACACCCCATCAGTCAGGTATTATCTATGAGTCACCTTGGCTGCAACTCCTGGGCAAAGTGGCTGCATCTGCCACCACACCATCCCTCAATGGCTTGGTTTGCAGAGGGGTAGGGCAGAGATGTGTCTGTTCCCCTCCTACTTTCCACCTCCACTGCCAACCCTCTCTTGAGTTTACACATTGAATGATTGAACATGACTTTTGAATTAACTAGATTCTTGCCCACTTCCCATCCAAATAATACAGACCAATAAGCAATCTTTTATACCTAGATGTTAATATTATACTGTCACAGTGGCCCTCATTGGAAATTAACCCTGTCCTCTAATTAGGTCTGAAAGCACAAGTTGTAGATCCCTGATTCTAAAACCAGCACTGTCATTTGGGCTTTGTTGATTTCCCAAGTTGAACTGGCATCTCCTTGAAGCAAATCAACCCATGCAGTTACTTTGGCAGACACTTTTGGTGCCCCGCATTGCATTTTGTCCACCTGCATCCCTTCTCAGAAGTAGCCGACATGGCCCATGACCCTTGTGAGCTCAAGTTACACTGACAGCATTTCATCTTCTGGTCTGGGCTCCATGTCTCTGGTTATCTATTTTCCCAAAGTGGCAGAAGAGCTCAGCCCAAGTCTACACCTGGAAATACAGGGTAGGGTAAGGGGGATGCCAAAACTGCCACAAACTGGAAATGGCAATAAAACTGTACCCTCCCATCCTTTCTGGAAAATTCTGCAAGGAACTCTGTGCCTCTCTCAGAGCTCCTGGTACAATCTAGACGCAGGTGGCTCCAGCATAATCTTATGGTGCTGAGTCTCCTTGGTAGCTCACTCTCCTGCTGTCTGCTTCTGCCTGCCTTCTGGATAAACCATCTGCCTCCAAGTCCTTATCTCAAGCTCAGCGTTCCCAAAGACCCAAAGGAAGACAATTATCTAGAACTTTTTGCAACTAGTTTTCTTTGAAAAGCGTAAGTACTCAAAATCAACCAGTCTTTGGGTGTTTTTCCAAAGAGTATGATTATAGCTGACATTAGCACTGGGCTAGTTGGGCTAAGGTGGCTTTCTTTCTTGGCCAGATCCAATTCCAAATTCCATTTTCCAATCTCAGTGTGCCTAGATTACTTTCTAAGGATAAATTTACATATGGTGAAATCCATGATGCTAAGTGTATAATTGGATGAGTATCAATAAATATATATATATAACCATGTAACCAGCATCCTTATCAAGATGGAACATCTTATTCCAGAATGCTCCCTCACACCTTTTCCTGTCAAAGGAAACTTTCGCTTTCTTTTTTCTTTTTTTTCTTTCTTTCTTTCTTCTGAAATTTTTAGAGAGAGAGAAAGAGAATCAAATTTTTATTTAGTTTTTCATGTGGCTTCCATTGTTCCAACACTGTTGTGCATGTGGTGTTGTGCATGAGGACACAGGATTTGAACCTGTGTCCTCATGCATGCCAGGCAAGCACCGTAACCGCTGAACCATGGCTCCAGCCCCACTGATGTGACTTCCAATTCTTTGTATTCGTTTTATCTGTTCTTGAACTTGTTGTTAGTGTATTTGTATGGTATATATTCTTTAGTGTCTAGCCTTTTGGCTCAACATATTTTTGAGATTTACCCATGTTGTTGCATGTGTCAATAATTTGTCCCTTTCGTTGCTCGGCAAAGCATTTGATTATCCTCCTGTTGATGGACATTTGGGTTGTTTTTACTTTGAGGATATTGTGAATAAAGTTTTGAATGTTTATGTGTATGTGTGTCTATATATGTATACACACACGCACATACACACATACATATGTGTAATTTCTCTTGGGCAAAGGGTAAAACTGGTCATTTTTTGAGCTTTGTTCATTGCTAGTCAAACTTATTCCTTATAATAAACCTACAAAAAGTATTTTTAATTAGAGCATTATAGTTACACATAGTAGTTGGTTTCATCTTGACAGATTGGTACATTCATAGAATTTGATTTTAGTTCATGTCTAACCACTTTTCCCACTTCTTCTGCCTGGCCCCATTCTCCTTTCTCTATTGATCTTCTTTTCACTCATCTATTTGTTTATTTTTAATTGTTTCTTTCTACTTATACATAAAGGTGAAATTCCCTGTGGTGTATTTACATATGCACATAGCATGATTTTTAAAAATTCATTCTGTATTTCCTCCCCATTCCCCACTTGTCCTCCCTCCCTCTCAGTCTCCTTCTTCTACTCCTGCTATTGATCTTTACCATTCTAGCTGGAACAAGGTGGAATCTTAGAGTAGTTTTGATTTGCACTTCCCTGATTGCTAGGGATGTTGAACATTCTTTTGTATATTTGTTGGTCATTTGTGATTCATATTTTGAGAAATGTCTGTTTAGATTATTTGTTTTTGGGTGTTAAGCTTTTGGAGTTCTTCATATATTCTGGATATTCATATTCTCTGTCAGAGAAGCAGGTGGCCACGGTTTTCTCCTATTCTATGGGCTCTCTTTTCATGCTCTTGTCTCCTTTGCTGTATAGAAGCTTTTTAATTAGATGGCACCCCACTTATTGATTCTTGGTTTTATGTCTAGATCTTTAGGGGTCTTGTTTAGATAGTCAGTGCCAGTACCAATATGGTAGAGCACTGACCCTATATTTTCCTCTAGCAGCTTCTACTATCAGGTTTCTGATCTAATTCCTAAGCCTTTGATCCATTCTGATTTGGCTTTTGTTCAGGAAGAGACAGCGACCTCATTTCGTTCTTCTTCCTGTGGCAATTCAGTTTTCCTAGCACCATTTGTTTAAAAGGTTATCTTTTCTCCAATATATTTTTCTGGCACCTCTGTTGAGTATCAGATGGTTATAAGTATGTGTGTTTATCTCTGTGTCTTCTGTTTTGTTCCATTGGTCTTCATGTCTACTTTAATGCCAATGCTATGCTGTTGCTACGAAAGTTCTGTAGTATAACTTCAGGTCAGGCGTTGTGACGCCTCCTGCATCACTCTTCTTGCTCAGTTTAGCTTTGGCTATTCTTGTTCGCTTTTTCTTCCAAATGAATTGAACAGTTGTTTTTTCTAGTTCTGTGAAGAATGTTGTTGGTATTTCTATGGAGATTGCATTGCATTTGTATATTGCTTTTGATCACATGGCCATTTTGACAATATTAATTCTGCATATCCATTAATATAGGAGATCATTCCATCTTTTAAGGTCTTCAATTTCTTTTTTCAGTGCTCTATAATTTTAATTATAAATATATTTTACTTCCTTGGTTAGATTAATCCTCAAGTATATGTTTTGGGGTTATTGTGAATGGGATGGTTTTTCTGTTTTCTTCCTCAGTAGAACCACTGTTGTAGTGAAAGAAAGCTATTGATTTGTGGGTATTAATCTTGAATCCTGCTACTTTGATGAATTCTTTTATCAGCTCTAGAAGTCTTCGGGTGGAGTTGGGTCTTCTAGGTAGGATTATGTTATCACCAAAAAGAGATAGTTTGATTTTTCTTTTCCTATTTGTATCCCTTTAATTTTCTTCTCTTGCCTGATTGCTCTGGCTAGTGAATTGAGGACTATATTGAAGAGAAGTGATGAGACTGGACGTTCTTGTCTTGCTCCTGATTTTAGAGGAAATGTTTGCACTTCTTCTCCATTCAGTATGATGTTGGCTTTGGGTTTGCTTTTTTAAAAAAATAACTGCCAAGTTATTTTCCAAAGTGGTTTTAGAATTTCATATTTCATAAGAGGTATAGGAAAGTTCCAGTTATTTCACTTTCTTGTCCCTATTTGATGTTGTCAGTCTTTTTAATCTTAGCCATTCTCAGTGTGCCTACATTGCTCCCCAAGGTGACAGTTTGGATTATTGCTTAGGGTGAATAGAACTGACTGTATTCTTATGGCAAACAGTGTATATTTCCCCACCCCACAGATATTAAACTTGGCCAAATGACTTGATTTGGCCACTGGAAAGATAGTGGACATAATAAAAGCAAGAGCTTGAAATGACCTTATGCTGTGAGTCTTGCCTTCTTATAATTCTGCCAGTTCCATGAAAAAAATGTGTCCTGGCTAATCTATGGCCCCAATAAAGAGGGGAGATGTGGGAAAGAGCCAGATACAAACTGCTGCCCAGAGCCGAACACGGCTGAGTATGGCCACCTTGGACTTTTTAGAATAAATGATCCTGTCTTAGGATTTGCTACATGACTTTGCTGTGGCAGTGACTGTTGCTACCATACAGGCAGTTGTCCTTGTCAAGCTTGTCAGACTGCCTAGAAGCACATGCCCTACTCCCATCTAGTCTGCTAAAGTCTGCGTTTAGCCAACATAGTGAATAGCTGCGTTCTAACAACTCCAGACAACCTTGAACAATCTTACATTCACTATGTATCAAAGGCTGGGTTAAAAGAAATGATGTTTATAGAGAACTAACTCAAATTTTTACCATTCGGCCATCACTTGAGTTCTCTAAAATTTCTCTTTTCATTAATCCAGGTGCCAGGCAGCTGCAATCTAGGACTGAATCGTCTTTGCTTTTCCAGAACTTCTGCCAGGTTATGCTTTGGCACAACCTATTGATGCATCTTAGAGTAAATTATGTGGAAATTTTTATGATACTTGTGTTTGTATCTGCTGTTATGACACTCTTGGAAAATGCTCTGAGAAATAGGAGGAGAGAGGATGGGGATAGAGATTTGCTTTTCATTTCAGTGTGAGAAATAGTTGTGAATCTTCTAAAGACCTCTAGGTTCTTACTACATCATAAACCATGTGACTGACCTACCTGCTTACTGTCATCCGTTCAGCATGTAAGTACTATTGCTTTGTCCTCTTTAGCTCAACAAACATGTTCTTAGCACACACCATGTGTCAACTCTGTCCTAAACATTGACATAAATATATAAATGTGATTGATTCTTGCTCTCAAGGCACTTGAAGTCCACCAAGGGGGTCAGAAAGTAATTGGTTATCTTTATCTCTGCCTTCAACAATAAATTGGGAATAACAGGAGTACCTGCCTCATGGACCATTGGAGGAGGGGAGTATCAGATTAGAATGACATAAATAGAGGGTTTGGTCTTCTGCAAGCATCTGGTGAGTTTTATTATTTTTGATATGATAGAGTTCTTACTTGCTGACTGTTTCAACAGCTTGTCTGTTATTCCTGTCTACAAATTCTCATCACAACAAACTGCCCCTGAGTGCTTTCTATAGAGTAATCTTTAGAAGTAGCTTTTCTGGCTTGGGAAGGCATAAGGGAGGAAGGGATGAGAAGAGATTGGTCAAGGAGTAGTAAGTTACAGTTAGGAGGCATAATTTCTAATGTTCTGTTGCACAGTGGACTGACAATAATTAACAATAATATAGTGTATATTTCATAAAGGTAGAAGAGAGGATTTTGATTATACTCATCACAATGAAATAATAAATGTTTAAGGTAATGATATTGCTAATTACTCTGATTTTATCATTATACAATATATAAAGATATCAAAACATTATAATGTACCCCATTGGATAATAATGACTTATACCTCACAAGGTAGAAGAATAAATGACCCTGATAGATTACCTCTGTGATTAGTGGCTTAATTACATCTAAGAAACTTTTCAGTCTAAAGTTCACATATTATTAAATATACATATATTTAATAAAATTAGACTGTAGATTAGTACTATTTAACCATAACCCATGTCATTTAGCATTTCAAAAAATACCTATAAAGATTAAAATTACAAATGGCCTGGAATGACAGATCCACTTAAAAATTTTCAACTATAAGGTGGTGCAAAAGCAATATAAAAATCAGTAGAAACTATATTTATATCTATATAAATCTCTGTCTCTCTCTCCCTATCTCTCTCTCTCTCTCTCTCTCTATATATATATATATATATATATATATATATACACACATATATATCTTTTAGGGGGGGGTTACCAGGGATTGAACCCAGGTCTCTTAACCACTTAGCCACATCCCCAGCCCATTTCATTTTTTATTTTAAAAAGACAGAGTCTTGCTAAGTTACTTAGGGTTTCACCAAGCTGTTGAGGCTGGCTTTGAACTTGTAATTGTGAATTTGGATTTTTTTTCCCAGGCTAGTAATACATGTTATGTGATAGGATCCCCTTTCCTGATGCTGGGCAGTGGCAGGAACTGCAAAACAACTGATAATCCATGTGCTATGCTGCTAAGATAGTTTGGTAGATTAAGTGTAGGAAGCACATTTCTACCTTATGAAAATGTAAGCTTTTAATTTGCAATGGATTAATGAGAATATAAGTCTATGATAAATTGAGGAGCATCTGCGTCCATCCCACAGTAGTGCAAGATAGTAAATCACTTAGCTGCTCCTGTATACTGCTAAAGTCACTGTGTTAAAACACAGCTCAATCTTACAACACCCTTCATTTATGGTCTTAAGTTCCTCTACTTCTTATGATGCTTTAATCAAGATTTCTGCCTTATCACAAGCAGGAGCAATAATACTTGCATCTTCATTTGTTTCCCACACAATTCAGAACTTTAAAACTCTGGCCATCCTTCAAGCCAACTTTAAATTGGAAACCATCCTTGCTTTCCCTCCTCTCCTTTCCCTGCCTCCAAGTAGAAATATTTGCTTTGCCTCTGCCTCAAAATGACTTCACTCAGTTCATAGAACTATGTATCCTTGCTTCCATTGCTTGATGTGTGTGTGTGTGTGTGTGTGTGTGTGTGTGTGTGTGTGTGTATGTGTGTGTGTGTTTTGAAGGAGAGAGAAAGAGGTGGAGGACAATTTGTACTTATTTTTTCCTCTGTTTTTTTGTTTTTCTGACACTTAATTGTGTACGTGGTGCTAGGGTTCAAACGTGGGTCCTTCACATGCCAGGCCAGTAGTCTACTTCTGAGCCACGTCTCCAGCCCTCACCAATTGTTTTTGAATGTATGTATTACCTCTGTATCTAGGCAATAAGCAGCTTGAGGCAGGAAAAATGTCCTATTTTCATTGTGACATACATTTATTCACTAGTATGTATAACATTTGTCAGATATTGTTCTCTGTGAAGAGGTTACCAACTAAACAAGACACGAATTCATCCACAAAGGATGACTCTATCTAGTATGGAAAGCATATACTGTTCTAGGTATATTATTTTTTCCAAGTACATGCTTCTTTTCCTTGTGAGAGGATTATATCCAATAATGTTAAACTTGGCTCATTGATTTGCTTGATATATTAATTTGCTTTTGCAGCACAACAAAAAGCTCCTAATTTTAGTGGCTTAAAACAGCTATCATGTACCAGCTCATGATTCTGTGCGTTGATGATCTGAGCTGGGCTCAACTGTGTGGTTCTTCTGCTGATTCTGTCTGGGTTCATTCATGTGACTGCAGTCAGCTGGGGAGTCAGCTAGGCTGGATAATGTTGGATGGTGTCACTCATGTAACAGAATGTTGGCAGGCTATTGGTAAAGGTGTCTTGGCTATCCTCCGCATTCTTATCCAGCAGACTAACTTGGACTCATTTTCAAAGTGGTAAAAAGGAGCAATAAAAGAAGGCCAGCACTTTTTGAATCTCTGTTTGTATTACAAAAATGCTGTAAAGAGTTTGACGAGTACCAGCAGAAGCAGAAAATTTATGGTCTTAATAGAGGCCATGATGTGCCAATTCAAACTAAATGTAGGAGACAGCACAAACTATGAACAGGCAGACACTATGAGATTGAGAAAAACAGAATAAACAAGAAGAATCAACTATTGAGAGAAAAATAAAGAGATAAAGAGGAGAATAGTATTTCTAACGAAGTTCAATAATTCCTGGAAGCTTTCAATATCATTCCAAGTTCAACTGTACATTTTTAATAAATTACAATAAATTCCATTTTCCCTAACTCACTTGAGTAAGTCTCTATTCCTTGTGAACAACAAGACTTGCTACAATAAAAGTTAGCACCAGGAGTGCATGGAACCAGGCATTTGGAAGTATACAAGGTGTTTGGAATGGTAATCAGGGCAGCAAGAAAGTCTTCACAACCTGGGATAGAAGGTTATGATTCCACTTCAAATATCAATGTAAGGGTACGTTAACCTGTTTGTGAGTTAATGTTTATGACTCAGGTTACATCTACAGATGATGTTTTGTGGTTCGGGTAACTACAAAGGAGTTTAAAGGGGATAAGGTAGGTGCTCAAATCAGCAGTGAACAGTCCAGTGACTAAAGAATGAGTTCTGTATTTGGGTTGTGCAGCTGGAAGCAGACCTTTGGGAAAACAGTATGTCCCTACTGAATGATGCCCTTCCAGCTTAGAGTCCATTGAAAAGCAAGTCTAAAAATGATCACATACGCTACTGAATTGCAGCAGAGCTGAATCCTCAATATTAACATTTTGTATGACTCAGGTTAAGTATCTGATTGATACAAATTGAGACTTTGTCAATAAACATGGAGGTATCTGGAAGAGATGAAAATTTAGAGATCTGCTATATCCTAGGCTCTTCCTGAACACTTCCCACTTTTTCTCCTCCATCCCCATCATCATATAAGCTCTTCTCTCTCCATTAAGAATTTGTAATGGGGGCTGGAGCAGTGGCTTGGCAGTTACAGCGCTTGCCCAGCATGTGCGAGTACATGGGTTCAAATCCCAGCACCCAGGTACATAACTAAATGTCAGAGCAATGGAAGCCATGTGAAAACCTCAATAAAAATTGCTTCTCTCTCTCTCTCTCTCTCTCTCTCTCACTGTCCTTCTCTCTTAAAAAAAAAAAAGAATTTGTAATAGACAATGTTGGTGCCTTTTCCAGGTCCCCTTTATCACTTATTGCTTTTTTTGTGGATCCCTGGTTTCAATGTACTTTTCCTAACAAAGGCCTGCTTCTCTCTGTCAGACAACTGCCCTGAACCACTTTGGAAATTGTCTAGAAATGTTTGCAAGACTGCTTGAACAATCCTGATTTTGTTTCTTTCCTGTCCTATTTTTCTCACTACCACGCTGGTTTCCCCAGGGAACAGTGCCTCAATAAATTACTTTCTCACAAAACTTTGTTTGGGGGCCACCTTTTTGAGGAACCAGACAGAATACAAAGGTAAGAGAAGATAGAGTAGGCAATCATGGCTAAGTAACTGGAAATCACTAAAGGGTATAGCTCTTGTCTATGTTTTTCAAGCATAGTAGCATGTTTGAAGGACTGGCGTGGAGAGTGGGGACTGAAGAGCTTGATAAAACATGGTCACAGGTTTGACCTTACACTAAAAGAGCATAGCCCCAGAATTGCCTTGGTTCTTGGCAGTTTCCTCCTTCACTTCCAGGACAACAGGTCTAGAACAAGCTGAACCCTCAGACTTTGGTTTCATTTCTTGTGATAAAGAATCCTAACTAAATCATTGCCTCTATATGAAAGAGAGACTGAACACAACTGATCAATAGTGAAATGCCTCATTAATAATCCTTTAAATTGCTACTAATTTGGGGCTGTAAAATTCCATAGTTCTACAAGTGGATGGTTTATAGGTTGGTAAGCAGTCAAAGGCTTTGATATCCAGAGGCAACATCTTTGCAAGAATATTCAGAACTGTGAGTCATGGGCTTAGCTTATAGGGTATGGCCAACTTTGGGTGTCGTAAAGGATTTGCTAGTTTCCAAAATGTTCAAGAAGAAAAAGAAAAAGAGTGTGTGTGGGCAGATGGGGGGAATGTGTAGACTTAAAAAAAATTTTTTTTAAGAAAGAAGGGCAGAGAGAGAGAGAGAAAGAGAGAATCAATTTTTATTGTATTTTTCATATGGCTTTTATTGCTGTGACACTTAGTTGTGTACATGTGTGCTGGGGTTTGAACCCTTGTACTCATGCATGCCAGGCAAGCGCTGTAACTACCGAGCCATGGCTCCAGCCCCAACTTAAAATCTTTTAAAACTTTCTTCTTAATAAATTTAAATGATGCTTAAGAGTGTTTTCATTAGTCTTTGATTTTTAAAAAAATTCACTGTTTTAAATATCAGAAAATCATTCAGAATTATCTTCCCACCAAATCAGATGACAACAGGAACTCAGGATTTCCCATGCTGGTCTTTTGGGAGCTAGAACATGCATGTAATTGGCACTGTTTAAGAAGTTAAGGATGCCACCAGTACAAAGAGACATGAGATTATACATTTTTAAACAAAGTTCTCTTTCATTTGCTTTGGAACTAATTCATGAATCCCATTGTGATTAAACTAAGTGAGCACAGGCTTAAACCAGCAAATTCCTCTGGAACAATCTTTTTCCTGATGAAATTGATTTATAGATTGAGGGAGTGAGACACCCCACATCACAATATGACTTTTCCCTGCATCTTGTCTTTTTATTATCAACAGAAAACATGCATTGAGAACTTATTGTATGTGTCTGTCTGAATTGCAAGCCAGACAGGTTTTTAATGTCTATTTAAGGAGACTTTTTCTTGTAAGTGGTTTTCAAGGCTATTGAAAGAAAGATAATTTGGTTGCATGGGAGGTTGAGATCTGAAGGACAAAAGGACACAGGCAAAGTCATATGCATGGTGATCTCCTGGGTGTGAGGAGCTTGACTCAGTGCAGGCAGCCTCCAGTCTACTTGGGTCCAGGGTTCAGGGGTGTGTCCCAGGCAGTTGGGAACACAAATTCTCCAGGATTTCTCATGCCTGTGGTCCTAAGGTAAGTACTTATACTTCTTAAGCAATTACTTTGAAACGTCTACATCAAATAGATACACACATTTTCTGGCCAAGGGTATGGCCTTGATCTGCAGTAGGACAGTTTGGGTTTAATGGTTATTATCTCTCAGAGGGCCCAGATCTTGGCCCCAAACCACCACCCCCTTCTTTCTTCCTATGTTAGGACCTGTGATGGGCACCTTTTATGTTTCCCAGCCCAGCCCCCATTTTTCTTTCTGCTGTAAGTAGTCCTTTGGTTTGCCCTTGGGAAACTATGACCATGAACAGCATTCTAACTATAAGGTATGAAGGTTGGAATTCAGAATCCAGGATATGAAGCTGCTGTGTTTAAGCCCTGGCAATATAACTTTCCCAGCTGAGTGACCCTGGGAAAGTTATTCATTGTCTCTGAGCTACAGCTTCCTCTACTGTAAAATGAGGTAGCAGAGGCAGGGTGTGGATTAAATGACTGAATTCAAATTTAGCATGTCTGCCACATGCTAAAAAACCCAGTTTATGTTAGTGGATATCATTATTACCCTTGCCCTCAGGTGGAGCGTGATAAGAATGTCTGACATGTCCTGACCATCCTACAGGGTGGGCATGTGACCCGTGCTAGGTCAATCACAACATTCTCCTGGGAATTGATTCTTGGACCATAGGAAAGAAGAGAAAATTCATGAAGATAATTCACCATCTTCAAATGCTGCCACAAAGATGCTGTGTTTGATTCCTCACTCCCTAGGTGGCTCTGATCCCCTACCTTCCCATGATGTGGCTCTTTGGGTTTTCCTCTGGGCCCTGGAAGTTGACCCGTGCCCTTCCAAAACACCCTCCTAGGTTATTCAGAACCTATTTCTGTTGTTTGTAACAAAGTGCCCTGGCTAACACAGGGGACACTCCAATCATTGTGACTGTCATTTAAGTTCCCTTCTTGGTTTGCTCGGTCACATACTCTGGAATGAGGAAAGGTCAAGGGTATGAATACCTAGCATGATCTGAAGTTTCTCAGGCTGTAAACAAGTGAAATCCACTACCCATATCCCCTTTTAGGAAGGACTTATCTCCCAGCTTCACACACACCTTCACACAAAAATGATGTCATGAAATGATCATTTATTTTATTCTTGGCTTCTATAGGTTAGAAATTGGCAGGGCAGAGCATGAACCACGTGCCTCTGCCAATGTCTAGAGTTTCATCTGAAAGATTCCAAGGCTGGGGCCCTGAAATATCTTTTCATTCATTTGCACATTGATGTTTGATGCTGGATATCAGCTGAGATCCTGGCTGGGACCATTGAAAAGAGCATCTGTATGTGGCCTCTCCCTGTGACCTGGGCTTCCTCACAACAAGGCAGCCAAGTTTCAACAGTGAACCTTGGATAAAACCAGGTGGAAGCTCTATGATCTTTTATGACCTGACTTCAGAGATCCGTATCACTTCCCCCACAATCTACTTGTACCCAATTTCAAGGGGAGTAGAAATAGATGCCCCCTTGTTGGGAACATGAGGCTCAGCTGGCTTGTAAGAGAATTGGTGGTAAACAACTCTAAGGGGTTCAGCTGGCTTGTAATTAGCAAATTGCCTGACCGCATGACTAAGCTATTTGACCACTCATTTGTTACAATTGGAGAAAGGTGTTTGCATTGTATCCTATTGGCTGTTGTAATGGATAAATAGAGTAGCAGCTAGTCAGGTAAAGCGAGCGGCCCAAGGAAAAAGCAGCCAAAAGAAGTAAGCGGCCCAGAAAGGAAGCAGCCAAAGAGAAAGCATAGAACCAGAGGAGAAGAAGCAGCAGCCAGAAGCAGCAGCAGCAGAGACGTCAGAGAGATCAGCAGCTTAGAAGATCCAGGTCCCGTGTTCCAGCTGCCGGCGTTCACCCTCTTGTTCCCGGCTCCCCAACCCTTCCTAACTCAGCCCCTCGGAGGACGGCCCAGCGTTAAGCCGTTCTGCCCACTTCTCGCACAGGAAAGCTGCGAGGAGCGACTCCTCTTCCCCCGCCCCCAGCCCTGTCCTGCCGGCGCCGACTGCCGGTTCCCAATGTCCTGCTGGCCCCCGAGGAACGGCTAAGATCCGCCGAGGCCGTTCCAGCCGCTCCCCGCTCCAGAACCCAGGGCGGGGGTCGACACCCCCTCTCTGTGAGGGAGATGAAAGGTTCTGGAAGTGCATGTGGAGCAAATATATTGCTTTGGTCATTTTTGGAAAATACAACTTGCCACATGTTACTTTAGAAGAAAAAGAAACAATATAAGATTTGGCTTATTGTCTCCACATGGTGCCATCAAGGTTGCAAAAAGGAAATATATAAACATCTGTATTTGAAAGGGAAAAAATGTGGACATATACAAAATTATGAAACATCTGTATGTTGGTGACTGAGAAATAATGTTAAAAAAAGCTTGGAAACACTTAGACACTTTACTTCACATAAATTACAGATTCCCAATTTGAGTCCATGATCCAAATTATAATGGTTGCAGCCTACAGAAGTATTGTCAAAGCCACTCAGAGGAAGATGCCATTCTCTGGCCACTGCCTTTCCATCCAATCACAAAGAGGGAAACTTTGGGGGTGTAAGAAAATTGTTGGACCATGCCAATGGTAAAAGTCACACTTCCTCTTCATGGCAATAGTGGTGCAGGTGCACCAGCCATTCCCTCTGGGGCTTGAAACTGATGTCATGCTTTTTTCTGCAGCAGAGGCTTCCTGGGACTGCTCATATTGCCTCAGCACTAACCATTCTGGCAGGTTCTCACCATGTTGCCTCCTATTGTCCGCACTTATGACTTTGGTGACCAGTGAAAGCTGTCAGGTAGAATGCCCTCTGGCCCCGGAATCTGCTCAGTCTGTGCCTGGGGCAGGCCAAAATTGCCAGGGAGTTTATGCGCTGCGAATAGCACTCACTCCATTGGGAGTTAGGACAAGTCTGCAATGTGTTTCACACAGATCCCCCAGGGTTCTCCAGAAGAACTGAGCAGCCCCTTTCCCTGGCTCATTTCCTTGATCCTCTACCAGCACTGCTCAGCATCATCTCCAAATACACAACTTGCATTCAAATCCCAGGCTTAGAATCAGATTCTGGAGGATCCCAACTCAAACTTATCATCTACATTCCTGAAAGAGAAGAAAATGGAAGTGGTGGTGTTGGTGGGGGTGGTGCTCGTGCTGGTGCTGGTGCTGGTGGAGGAGGAGGAGGAATCAGAGAAGTGTACAAAAACAGCTTGGGACTTGAAATTTTAGGTCTGTTTGTGCATTAGGATAATTACTGCTACATATATTAATGATCAGTTTTCAAAAATGGCCGTGTTTAGAATTATTCTCTCTTAAAATACAGGTCTCGGAGCCAGATTGAAAGGTAATGGGTCAAGGTAGAATTTCAAGCAAGATCCTTAACCAAATTCTCTATAAAGCAAAAGTGACATAGTAACCACCTTGTGGATTATGTAAATATCTAGTTCTCCTAATATCTTGAAAACAGTGCCTGAAGCAATTGCTCAATAATACCCCTTGTTTTTGTATCTCAGAAATCTCTCTTAAAATAAACCCCAAACTGAGCCCAACCTCCCCCAAACCAACTTTCTATCAATATGCTCTACAGTATCACTGAGAATGATTAGTTGTTGATAGTCGAAAGTGACTCAAACTGGCCTTTGCAATAAAGGCTTAAACAAGAAGTCATATTTTGGGTCAGTCTATTCATCGGACAGAAATCTTCAGGGCTGGGATTGGGTCATGTGGGACCAAAGCTTAGAAACTACTTCTGGTTTCTTTTTTCTTCATTCCCTATCTCTGCCCTCTCAACTTTGGACACCTTCATGGAAGACTCACCCTTGTAGGCCAGCACTACATGCTCCTTCCAATCTGGTGCCAGTGCTATCTCTTCTTCAGAAAATCAATACCTGGACTTCAGCTCAATGGGACCAATTTAGTCCACATGCTCATTCTTGAACCAATCATGGCTAAGGGAAGGGACTGGCACTGATTTACTTATCACAGAACTACCTATCCCACCCCCAAAAGACCACTGTGTCATTCTCAGAGGACTGAAAAGGACAAGGGAACAAAAATAAGTTTGCTACTTGCAGATAAGGGGGCATAGGTGCTGGTGGCTGATGGCATCAGGAAATGTTGACATGCTCACCTTTGCTTCTGGCTCCTCCTTCCACCAGTTGCTCATTCTAGAAACTTAAGTCTTTCTCTTCTGTTGTTCAATTCCATGACCTTTTTGTTAACTATCCTAAAAAACATTTGCATTCTATCCATTTTACTCCATTTCCATTGCTAATGTCTTTATCTTCCCCAGACAAGCATAATGGCTTCGGTAGCTGTTGGAAGATTAGACACTTCCTCTGCTGTTTTAACAGACAGGATGTAGTGTAAACAGTTGTTAACTTTGCAGCTAAAAAGGTCAAATGTGAACTATGTGGAATCATAAAATTAGCACCTTCAGGAAGCAGCTACCACTTCTACAGCTTTTTATTCAAAAGCAAGAGGTTGGAACTAAAGCAGGGTGGTGAAGGCAGCCTGTGGAGCTGAAGGTCAGACCTCTACAGAGAAGATTTGACCAGCGTGTGTCCCAGCAGGGGCAATGAGGGTACAAGAGTTACAGCAACTGCAAATTGTTCTAGTGGAAGGAACTTGGGCAGCTTTGGTGAGAGAGTGAGGCTGGGGAGATGCTCTTAAGACCAGGAAGTGGTTGAGAACAGGAAGCCATCGGGAAGTATGGCTCTGGTGATGTTCACATGATCAGGAAACCAACCGGAAGGCATAAGTCCCTTCTCACCCTAGCCCTGCAGCCTCCTTCAAGCACTCTGTATTGTCAGAACCCAGAAAGGAGCAGTTGGCAAGGCAGAAAGGAGGCTTGAAGACTCCCAGGTCTCAGATAACCAAGCAAAGGATAAAGGAATGAGGTTGAGATCTTAATCACTCAATTCCTGAACAGTTGCTGAATTCACCCCTCATTTTCCAATCTCTCTCCCATACCTATGTGTCTCCTCCTCCCAATACCCAAACACATCAGGCTAATATGGCTGGACCAATGAAGGACTGAGAGTAGTTCCAACAAGGAAAAGTGTGGGAAGGGGTAAGAATTTGGGTGTCTTGGGAGTCCAGAGTAGTACAGATGCGCTGAAAATTAAGGAAAATATACTGTATCATCCCTAAATGAAAGGGGGACAGTAAAACGCCATGTCTCAGAATAACTGCTTTACATTCCCCAAAACCTAGGCAAGTTAAAGAAAAAATGAGAACAAGCCTGGGCCAGAGGGTCCAGGCACATATCATCTTGAAGGACACTGACTTTCTCTTAAATACCCTGGAAGCCAGGCCATGTTAATGTTATCTGTAAAAAGCTGTTTTCCAGCATGTACACCAGCACAGTTGTTCCTTAGGGTGTTGGTCATAGAAGCAAACTAAGCAAGCTAATGCTGATGATGTCATTGCTCTGCAGCCTGACATATAAAACGCCTCTCTGGGCACAGGCCTGGAACTGAGGGTCCTGTGGGAAGGATACATATCCCTTGTTCAGCCAGTCACCACTAGACAAAACTGTGAGGGAGAGGAGGCACTGCTGAGCCAGGGCCCATGAGGAATGGAGGGGCTATTTAGCCTATGGCCGCTGAACTCTTCTTGGGACAGTCATTGATCTCTTATAATCTTTCCCCAATCAATCACATGCTGTCTCCAGTCACTTTCTTTGGCCTTTCTGCAACCTACCCTGGCACAACTGGACTGTCGATGTGACACACACCTACCAGCCTTTACACGGTGGTGCTGTGCGTGGAGATTTAGATTTTCCAGGATAATTCTTGATATTGAATTACCCTTAACCATTCAAATGTACTTAGCTTTGGAGAGGTTTTTGGTTTGGTTTGGTTTGGTTTGCTTCAATTTTACAAATTCTTTAACACTTGCATAAGAATAATACCAGAAGATTAATATGCATTTGTACATAAGTAACGGGTTTGTTCCACCATAAACATACATAACTTTTATTTGTTAATTTTACATCAATAAAACTGGGGAAAACAAACAAACAAACAAAATCACTGTGACAATGTTATTCTTTTAGGCATTGGGCCCATTCAGTGCTTAGGAGCAGATGATCAAGTAACAGTTTTTATTGTACTAAAAATAAATTACCATGAGAAATCACAATAAAATTTTACCCTGTAAGTGCACATCCATGCATGCTCAAATTGATGAAAAAGAAAATGCCTTTTGACTCCTAGCTAGGAGGTATAGTAGTCACCCTTGTATTAGACGGCGTTCTCTAGAGGAACAGAATCAACAGGAGATATATATATAATCTTTAGATCTAATAAATCTGAAGGGATTTATTAGATTGGCTTACATCACAATGGCTGCCTGCAGGCTAGAGAGCTGAAAAAAAACCAGTAGCTGCACAGTCTAAGACCCTGAAGTCTCAGAATTAAGGGATCAATGATGATATCACAGTCTGTGGACCAAAGACCTAGAAAGTCCCTGCATTATCATTGGGCAGAGTCTGCTTTGGAAGAGCAAAGGAGTTGGAGTCTGATGTCCTCAGATGATCAAAGCAGCAATCAAGAACCTGTTCAAGAAGAATCAGACTTGCAGCTGCTGCTGCTTCATTGTTCTTCCAGGTTTTATTCCATCCAAGCCTCCAAACTATTGGAGAGTGCTGCCCACACTAAGAGTGGATCTCCACTTTATTTCACTATCCCACATGCCAATCATTCCTAGAAACACCCTCATTGTCACACCCAGAACACACTCAATCCTAGGCACCTCTTAATTTTAGGCATGTCTTAATCTAATCAACTGGACAATTCAGATTAACCATTACAACCTTCATCATCCCCCAGCCTACAAGGTAGAGAGATGACAGAGCCAGGAGCTTGTGTGGAGCAGAAGATGATATTTTTTTTCGTTTCTTTTTCTTCTTCTCCTCCTCCTCCTCCTCCTCCTCCTCCTCCTCCTCCTCCTCCTCCTCTTCTTTTGCTATGTTGAAAGCTTAATATGATTGGAAGGAAAAACAGAAATGTGGAGACAACTAGATGATGGGATTGGATTGCTGGATTGGTGATTCAAGAAGGATATATGAGAAGTATTTGATACCATTAGATATGACTCCTTATGTTTAGAAATGTGGCTGCTATCTTCCATCTGCATCTGTTCAGTGAAGGTACAGAGAACAGACAAAACTGATTAGGAATCATCAGAGAAGGGAAACAATATGACATTTGAGTTTAACCTTCAACACAGAAAGATCTCAAGAAATGGAGAGCTGGGGTGAGGATCTTCCAGATTGAGGGGATGACATGAGCCAAGGATGGAAGAATGGCAGGCCCTTGGTGCCTGACAGACTTGGAGATGCCTCCTAAAAGTGTCAAGGTACCAGGCTGTTGCATGGTATAAATTTCAGGTAAAGGAGTTGGAATTTTATTCCGAAATAAAGTTGGAGATCCTGTACTATTTTCTGAATGAGGAAGTGGGGACAAAATATGAATTTTGTTTTTATGGTTCTCATTTTTCTCTTGAGGAAAGTGAGACTCAGAGACATTGGTGGCACCCCAAGATCTCTGGGCAATTTAAATAGGTGTCAGAAACTGCACCTGCCTCCTGATTCCTGGTCCACCAAGAAGCATCACTTCTACATCAGTTTTACAAGCAGCTCAGGGAAACAGTGGGGTGGGGGTAACATTATATGCCTGGCTTGACTCCCAGAACAAATGCCTCATTTGTGTATCTCCCTACCCACCATGAGGGAACAGCCCAGCTCGCCCCAGACACTGTTGTGGTGAAAATTGGGACTGGAGGTGTTCGCAGACCCCAGTTCATCTGGGAGATGTATAACCTCGCAGCAATCCCCGGACTGCCATTAGTGCTTTATCTGAAAAGGCCAAACAGCTCCTGCCCTGTAAATTATATCTCATTTCTTTAAAAAATGTGTGTGGATGGAGAAGGGACAGAGAGATGCACGGGAGGGGAATAGGGAAGGAGGGCCGCCAGGAAGGGTAAATAGATAAAATAAATGGGCTTGGTGCATGCCTTTTGACCATTTTGCTTTAGTCTATTGATTTGGATTTTTCCCCCTACCCTGGGAGTAATCAATTTTTCGGTGGATGGGCAGAATACAATAATTTCAAGCAAACTCTTCAAATAGGTTGTCATTAATTTGCCTTTTGCTGGTCCTTGTTCACTCGGAGTAAGACGTGTTTAGCTTTCTCCAAACACTATTGGAGGTAGACTCTGGGGATTTGCTGGGACTGATTGGCACAGAGCAGGGAATGCAGACTTGGGAGGGGCAAATAGAGCTGGCGCCCACTAATGAAGGCACAGTGTTTGCTCATCTTTACAGAGTCACTTATTACTGCTAATTGGGAGGGACAGTTCAAATAAGCACAGAGGAGCAGTTGTCACATGAGCGTGACAAGGTTTTAAAGAGGCCTTTCCAACTCCCTGAACTCCCGCCACAGGCTGGCTGGACGCCTGGGCTTCGCAGCCTCCATAGAGTGAAGGCTTTGTCAGGGCACCCCATAGAAGTCAGCAATCTTAAGAAACCTGGGTTTGGCACATCATTGCAGGGAATCTCAGACAGACACGCAGCTGCCTGGGACACTTAGAAAGTCAACAGCTGACGGAAGGGGAGGACGCTGAGCTGGGCTGTAAAATGGACTTGAAGATGTGATTGGAATTAATTTGCAGAACATAGTTAGAGGTTGTTTTCTTTGAAGAGCCTAATTGGTTTCAAAGAACATTCATTTGTATGAGTGTTAAAATATTAATATCCCGACATACATCTCCTAGAGTTCTGCCACTTTATCTTTCACTTATTTCCTTTGAAAGAAGACATTAATTTCCTCTTCATTCTATTAAATAGATATGAGTGACTGCACCATGCCCATCCCACCATATGGGCAATATTTCCAAATTATTTGGCTGCATGCATATCCACCACTTGGTCATTAGTCAATACCATCAAAAGACACCTGAATTTCTCTGACCTTCACAAGGAAAGAATCACAATTGCTATCAATTCATTCATTCTTCGAAAGTATTAAGTGCCTATAATGAGCCAGGAACCACTTTAGACACTGGAGACATGACCATGAAAGAAGTCCCTGCTGGTGTGAGCTTCCATTCCCATGGAAGAGAGCACACTGAGAGTGAGCAGTAATGACCAAGGTCATTTCGAAAAGGACAATAAAGCACTGGTATGTTCATGCCAGTGTTTCTCTTGGCCTTTTAGACTCCTGCACTCACTGTTGTGGAAAACAAGATAAATCAACGCTGATAATAGGCCTGAGGTAGAGTTCATCTCCTTGAAGAAGTCTAAGGTTAAGCTCAATTGCCTGGTTTTAGATAGCAGGAAATTTTTTTTTACATGAAATATAACCCTATCCCGGGGTTATTGAGAAAATTTATCATAAGGCAATTTTTTTTTTGTGAAAGCCATTGCACCTTTCCTTTATAGGACTCAGATTTTTAAAAATGTCATTACGAGCACATAAAACATTCTATTTAAAAGGCAAATGTAAAACTCAAATATCCAGACTAAGAATTCTAATGGACTTCAAGGCTTATGGGCCATATTCTGGGCTGGGAGTTCATAAAAGGTTGAGATGGGGACCAGAAGGAGGACTATGTGCGACTGTGACTTCATCTTCCTCTACCTTGATTCATAGTTGCTCTGGTGGCAGATGGCCCTGCCATTCTTCCATTCTTGGCTGATGTCAGCCCATTAACCTGAAGGCCCTCATTCCAGTTCCCCATTTCTTGAGATCTTTCCAATCTTTGAAGGCTCACCTCAAATGCCATATTGTTTCCCATTTTTGATGATCCCTAATCATTTTTGTCCATTTCCTGAGCACATCTGTACCTTCACTGAATAAATGAAGAAGGAACATAGCCACATTTCTAAACACAGAGTATCATATCTAATATCACATGCTTCTCACCTTTTCTTTAATCATACGCATGGGAATGTACATTATCATCACCAGCATCACCTTAGACACACACATCCAAATGGGAAATTGTAGCTAGTAGCACCTTGAAAGGAAATTTTTAAAAAATTCCTTCCTCTTCTTCTGGGTACTGAAAATTGCATTATCTATTTATGACACAGGGAATCTAGGCTTTCACTTTGAAAATATTTTCAAGGAGGTGTTAGACCTTCCCCAGTAAAGAGCGCAGACCTAAAAAAGGAATATCGGTTTATTAAACTCATATAAAGCCATTCCTGCAAACCTTTTCATTTGTTTTGAAATTTAAATTGAAATGGTGAGCTGTTAAATCAGACTAGTGGTTAGGCAGTCAAACGCTTTTGTAGAGAATATAAGCCTTGGTACTTAACAAGATATTAGGTTTGGTTTTCTCAGCTTGGAAAATAGGAAATTATTTTCAGTGTGATACATTCCATTTTAGATTTCCTGTGATATATTAAGAATGAATTTTTTGTTCATTTATACCTTCCAAGGGACCCCAATATAGAGCAAACAATGCCCCCTTCACTTCTGCATGAATGCACTCAGTTCTTTTCTTCACATCTGGAAGTCATTTATTTTGCCCTGAGACATCTTCAGGGGCTGTTGACATGACATGGAGGCAGAGGAGCTGGCAAGCATGGCTATCCCTTGGATTGTCATCACTCTTGGTGAGGCCTGGCTTTGTTGAAGGCAAGAAGAGAACCTGCTCCCCTACTGGGTGATGAGTACAGGTTGACCAATTAAGAAACCAGTTGAATAGGCTTTTAAAAAATTCTGGAAAAAAAAATGAATTTATGTTGTTAAAATGAATCCTTCATTTTGAGACCTAAAAGGAAAATGTCTGGCTCAGTTCTCTGTGGGATTTCATTCTTAATGGGCCTAAGCAGAATATGTCTTTTTGCAGGCAGAAAAGTATATCTATGCATGCAAAGATGTATAACACTGAAAATTTATTGTTTTAGAATAGCTCCAAGTGATGACTCCTTGACCCCTTTGTATTCTTATTGGTCAGAAGAAGTCCTTGGTAATTCACCACCAGCAAACACTTGGAAGCACGTATCAGAAAGCACCAACCTTGGTGCATTGGAAAGGCAAAGAACATCTGTCTGTTGATGAAGCCAACCAGAGGTTCCTCCTCTGCTTTCACAAAAACAGACTGAAAGTAGCCCACTCATCTATGTCACAGCTGGATGCAGGGCTATGCCACATAGGGGATGCACACTGGCGCTCCAAACTTGAAATGAAGGATGCAAGAAGCCCTGTTGATCCCATACCAGCCTCTCACTCCCCAGCCAAGTCATCAAGGAGCCGAAAAACTGGGCTCCAGTGGCCCATCATGACTGCCCAGGAATGTCCCTTTTCCTAGGAGACAACCTGTCCATTGACCTGTTTTGGAATGGAACTTATTGGTGTCCCCAAGATTCTTGTCAGCTTTCCAACCTGTTCTGACAACCCATCATGTGTCCAGGGTGGAGGAAGAGCATGGGGACTAGGAGGTGACATGAAACTTAGAAAGCCTTGATGGTGACAAAAGCAGAAAGGGACAGAAACATTTTACAAACTTGCTGAGCTTGGACAGTGGTGGGACCCTCAATCAATGCTGCTTGCTTCTATTTCAAGAAATATGGCCCCAAAACAGCTTTTACATACTTGGTTGTTTTGTTTTTGGGTTTTTTTTTTTACTTCCTGATTGGATGTATACCAATCTACCTCTGTGATACCATCTAATCGTTTTGTTTTTTTATTTCAGGCTAATTTTATTCTGACCATTGGGTCATTGCACTTTATATTTATTATACTACCTAGTAATACCTTTTTTGTTGGTGAAAGTTCCATTAGTTGCTCTACTTATGAGGTCACAAGTTCACTAGAAATAGAGTATAAATGAACCCCCAAATGGATGAAAAGTAAGATAGCCTTATATCCCTAACTTTCTATGATTGCCTTAATATGAAAATGCTCCTCCCCAAAAGCAAGTGAGATGTTTCCTGGTTCTTGCTTAAGAAACAAATTATATTTGGATATAGTACTATTTGATCCCTTTATTTTGTCCTTATCTTAGTGCCTCTAAGAATGTTTGATTTTGTATTTAATCAAATGCCAAGACATACTGGGTGCAGTGGCACACACCTGTAATCCCATCTACTTGGGAGGCTGAGGCAAGAAGATCCCAAGTTTGAGGCTAGCCTCAGCAATTATATAAATAAAAAGAGCTAGGGATGTCGCTCAGTTGGAAAGTGCCCCTGGGTTCAATCCCCTGTACTGAAAGAAAAGAAAAGAAAAGAAAAGCCAAAACATAAAGAAAATTTTAATGTATTTATTTTCTGATACAAAGCAAACAAAACAGCTAGAGTGGTGGCTCAGCAGTTAAAGCTTTTCTGGCATGCACGAGGACCTGAGTTCAAACCCCGGAGCCATATGTATGTACAACTAAGAGTTGGAGAAATAAAAACCAGATGGAAAAATAAATAAAATTGATTCTCTCTCTCTCTCTCTCTCTCTCTAACACAAACAAGCAAACAAAAACGTTTCTCTCAAAAAATGTTACCACATCTCTCAGCCTGTCATTCACACTCAGAAGTAGCATAGAAATTGGTTACTGACCAGGTGTGATCAGATAGCCCAATAATTTTTAACTTGGAACACATGAACATCACAGACATATTGAGCGGGGAGGGGTGTTGTAATTTGTCCTTTTCACGAGTCCTCGAAAATTTGAGCCTTTCTGCTTGCTTTATGTGGGAAGGACCCTAACATCCCTAGGAATTGAAATTTGGTCCCCAGAGTCATGAATCCCATTTCCACAGCCCTAGTCCTTTGCTGCTACCAGTATTTGAGGCCAGGCTATAGGAGAAATTAAGTATTTCTTTGGAATGCTGTAAGGGCTCATGGGTGGTGCTGAACAGAGACCACAAAAGAAAAAAAGGGCCAGGATTGGAATGCAGGGCTCTCCCTGTGTTCCCACTGCTGGTCATGGGGTGGGGAGTGGTGCTACAATGATGGGTGAACATGAGTGGGTGGAATCTTCCCTTTGGGTATAAATTGAGAGCTTTCCTTGGTAAGTTTTATGATGAGTCATTCCGCATCTATCCATATCTATCCAGAAAGCCAGTGACCAAGAGGGTGTGTTAGGATATTCAAGAGCTCACAGTTCTATTTCCAAATGGGCTTCCTTTCCATTTTTTACTTCTATTTTTGTAGTCAGTGCCAATGTGGGGTACTTAAAATAACAGAGAAACCAGAGACTAATCTTGATTTAATGATGCCATAATACTTTGCAGCATAAGGGAATATGGAAAATGTAAGCCTAGCTGAAAGGGAGTACATTCTGTCAAAGTTTATGTAAGTCAACACCCCTCCTCTCAGTGCAAGTGTCACTGTCCCCTCTCATGTTCAATGATCATTATAGCAACTCACCGCCCTATGACCCTGTAGTGGGAGCATGTGGAGAACCCTGGAAGATGTCTGCATTCCAATCCTGCACTCTTTCTTTCACGGTCTCAGCATCAGAATCTGTTCGGCATCATCCACAAGCCATTACAGGGTTCCAAAGAAACACTCAATTTCTCCTACATCCTGGCATCAAATGTGTTACTTGAGACTTCACACTCAACCACCGGCAGGTCTGACTGTACCATCAAATCTGCCTTCCTATAGGGTGGAGGGAGAGAGACAAGACGGCTTAAGGAGAAAGGAAGTGAAAATATTAAGCAAAGTAGATTTGAGTGCAGATCCTCGCCATTTATGTAGGGAGGGAGTAGCTAATCCTGGAATCCCTAATTCTGGTCAAAATCCCCGAGGGCTGTTGGCCTACATGGCAGTACAGTGCTTCCTTGACTCTCATCCTTTCCCTCCTTCCAACCTCTATTTCCTCAGGTGTAAGCTTGGGAAAGCATTGTCTACATTACAAGGACTAGCACAGCATTCAGAGAGGACAGAACACATTACTGACATTGTCAGGAATAAATGAGAACATGTGAGTAAAACTCTCACACACAGCCCAGCATGTAGTCAAATTTAGTAATGGTGGTGATGTTGGTGATAATGAATGAGTGGAAACCAATTTTGATTATTTTATTTTAATTCAATTCAATGAAAAATTTATATTAAGTGCCTCCCCAAAATATTTGTGCGTACCCATGGTAAAGGATGTGCTAGTTAGGAAAACTCTAGACTGAGCAAGAAGGCATGGACTCCATAATAGTCATTCCACAATGTTTTCCATCCTCTGGTGGGGGGGGATTAATCCCCAGAGCCTCATTTCCCATCAAAAGGTAGAATTGGCATTATCTCCCTAACCTAATGCATGTACTCTACAGCAAGAGATAAGACACTGAACTGCATGGCCTTTTCTTACCTAAAAAACAAATCAAAGCAAAACCATGAAATACACATCTCCCTTCCCTGAGGGAGCATGTGAGACAACATACAACAGCATGTGACTGCTCTCTGGTAAACCATGTCTTTCTTATTCAATCATTGCATGAGACATGGGAGGAAAGTTTCAGACATGTCTTGTCTCTGAATATAGCCTTTTCTCACCTTCAAATCCAATTTCAACAAGTATTTATTAAGTGCTTATTATGTGCCCAGGCAGTCAGACCAGTGCTACACAGTAGAATTTTCTGCGATAGTGGGAGTGTTCTATGTGTTCTGTCCAATATGGCAGCCATTGGCCCATGTGGTTATTGTGCATATGAAATATGGCTAATGTGGCTGAGGAATATAACTTTTAATTTTAATATTAAAATTTTTGAATTTGTAATTTTAATATTAATTTTCAATTACATTTAAAAGCCCCATGTGACTAGTGATTACTATATTTAGACAATGTCAGGACCAGACACAGGATTCAGAATGGACAGAATAATTAAAAATCCTTGCTTTCTTGAAGTGTATATCTTACTATAAAGGGAGCGAGAACAGAAAATTAGTGAAAAAAGTAAAATACATGGTAGTCAGATAGTGAAAAGCACTATCAAAAAAAGTAATGAAGCCAGAATGGAGTTAAGAAAGGTCTGAATTCTAAAAGGAATAAAATGCTTAATTTATTTCAAGTCCAATGAATGCCCTATAAAGGCAAACCTCTCCAAATTTATTTTAGTGCTGCCTGAAGCAAACGAGAGAGTCCAGCACACATAGTTTTTAAATACATCCATGAATCAGGTGTCTGATTTGGATGGTTGCTTTTATCCTTCTCAACTCACTACTCAAAATTCACCACTTCTCACTTGGTATAATAATCAGGAATAATGTGTATCTTAATGGAGCTTCTCCATTAAAAGGTTTTGGAAATAATATATGAAATTAATGGTTTACAAGAATAGTTTTAGACACTTGAAAACATAGCTAACCTCAAGACCTTCAATGCACCATGAATACATTCATTCCCTGACTAAAAATGAATCCCAAAATTGGTTTTGATTTTTATTTAAAATTCAAATGTCTGATGTCCTTAAATTGAACAAATGATATTTAAAAATATCTATATCAGCCTCCAACATCTGCAGATTGCGATTTGCATTTTGAAATTGGCTGCTTGAAATGAACGAGGCTGAGCTCTGTCATTCTTCTTTTTCCTCCCTCTGGTTATTTAATGAAATGCAAGAGGTCAACCCTTTGTCCTTAAATTAGTTCCCATAAAAATCTTTTTGTACTTTGCAGCTTGTTATGATGTCTTGAGGCTGAAGGAAATGCTGCCATTAATTACATCTTTGTTGAATATGGATATCTATTCAGAGTTAGTTGAACAATTTCAAAAAAAATTATCATGGAGCGACACTGGGCCAGCTTTGGGTTGGTTATCAAGAATATTTTTCTCTTTTTTCCCCCTTTACTTTTTTTCCTTTAAATATTTTTTTAAATAGCTGAGAGAATGCTCTTCGGCAAGTGTGTATTATCTAATATATTCAGCTTTCAGTTGCTACTTTTTTTCCAGATGAAGATGAGCTTAATTGAGGTTGTCCTTTTAAGTTTGTAGAGCCCTTCAGCATCTCACACAAAAGCATGTTAGAGGCTTTTCATTTGTCTTGAGTATGTTTCAGATGTACAAATATTATTTACTTTAAACTCCAAATCAAAAGGTGCACCGTAACTGTTTTAAATAAAACATTAGTCAAGACTGAAATATATATAAATTCAAAGCAAGCCTTTTTATTTTTTCCATTATCAAATAATTTATGTAAAGGGAGCTCAGTGAACAAATTTTAGGATCTGTATTGGAGGAACTGTTAAGCAACACACTTCAAGCAAGCAAGTACTTAATGAAGGAATTTATTCCCAGTCCTCCAAAGATAAATATTACAGATCCACTCTAGAGCTAAGCTACCAAGTTAGTTTCCCATTGCAGACTGTCCTAAATGTTAGCATGGACAAAATGGGATAAAACTTGATTCTGAAGAAGTGAAGTTCATTGGTGAAATACACCCAACATGTTCACCTATAGGAACATTTTGAAAAAAGAAAAACATTCAGGTCCAGACTCAGCTCTATTCAAACCTGTTTGCAGCAAGAGGGTCATGAAGACTGAGCCCTGGGAGGAAAATTCTACTCTTAAGCATCTGAATCAATACATTGAAAATTAGAGTATGTTCAGTTGAACATGGAATAAATTGTGGAAAATGGATAGGATCTCTTTTTGTTTTTAATAATAATAATTATTATTATTATTATCATCATCATCTCCAAGTACTACACTAACAAAGTAGATTAATTGATTTAGGAATAAAATTCTTGCACAACCCAACAAAAGAGAATTATTCCCCATTGTAGGAAAGACAAAGAGTATGAATCTTTTTGTTTTTCTCAAGGAGAGTCTTGTTAATATATGTAAACTATTTTGTAGTGATTTTTCTTTTATTTCATTTTTTCCTCCAGCTTCTTTCCTGAATGCGGAACCCGAGTGTGCCTTGTTGTTCAGCATTTCCTGGGAAGAGGCGCTAACCTTGTATTGCTTTTAAGTGTAATATACATTTTTCATTTTAAATGGGAGCTCATAATGACATTGTGTAGAAGGGATTCCAGGCCCCCCTGATTATCACCATGTCTCCTTGAGCTGCGCCTCTGGGGGAAAAAAATGTGAAGAAGGTAGCCCTCTGGAATGAATAAATTCTGTAGCCTGCCTGTAATTATTTATTTAAATAGATTAAAGAAATAGGCAAAAAAAAAAAAAAAAAAAAAAAAAAAAGAACCCGCTACCCATGTTAGAGGTAGTATAATAAGGGTACATAGAAAGGGAAAATTAACTCCAGGGAGGAAAGAATGTTACGTATGTGCGTTCATAATACAGCCATCTCTGCATTGTCACCACACAGGCGGACACACTCCTGGGGTTTTCATTTGGCAGGGTGGGCTGTGCTAATGAAAACGTGGGTTACTAATACGGATGTGTGTGTCTCTAATTAACATCAGAATTGAGTGGTAAACATAACTAGGAGAGAATTCAAGAGAGAAATGGGCTAAAAGAGAAGCCAGTGTATGGGGGCGGGGAAGCGGGTTCACAAGAAGAAATCGGTCAGCCCTTGTTCAGATGGGTTTAATTTTGTCACTTGAGTCAAAATGGAAAACCTGTTTTCTAGTACAATTGCTTCTGTGTTCAGTGGGGGTTGTACTTACAGGCTCCTTTTATTACAGGAGAATTTTATAAACTTAGCACATCATCATCAAACCATCTTGGGGGTCAACTTTCCACTTGTGCCTTTAGCTCTTACGCAAGTACTTTTATAGTGGCTTCTAATATATAGGATTTATCTTCGGTTCTGAGAAGAGCTTTTAAACTTAATCCCTCTCTGGAGTACTAATTTGTTTCTTCATCCTTAAACCAGTACTTTCAGTTAAGTTCATCAGATGCAGTAGATTTCTTTAGTATAGCCTTAAGATAGGTAGATTTGTCTTAATTTTTTGTTTGTTGCTTGCTGTTGTGAGGGCCGGCAGGGAAGATATAGTGGGAGACGGAAGAGGGATTTTGATTATGCATGCTGATATTATTCATGTATTCCTGTTTTTAGATTCCAAAATATATAACTGAAATGATATTTGTGGACAATTGCCTTAAAATATTTCAAATCATATTTACCTAAATGAAACAAAATATTATCACTATTTTTTAAAGATATGCCAGAACTTTTTTTTTTCCCTTTCTGGCTTTTCCTATGATTTTTCAGTGGAATAACGTGCTATGATGTTTATGTATAAAAATCAGAAAACACATGCACACATAATAGGGAGTAAAGCTTCTAGGAACAAGAACATCTCTTCCTTTCTCTTATGTTTTTGGAAATGATTTAATCAAAATAACAAAATGAATAACGGGGAAAGCTCTGCTAGCTGTAAAATCAGTCAGATCGGGATTTAACTTCCTATCATATTTATATGGCTAATGTAACAAGGATGATGCAGAGACAAAAGTGTGTAAGGATTCCTTTAGCCATATACATACATATGAATTTTATCAAAGTGCATATGTAACTATTTTATTTAACCAATATAATAAAGTGTGTGCTTTTCCTCCATATTTAATATTGACCCCCCCAAACTTGGGTCCAAAGAAAATTTACCTTTCCAGCGTAACATTGGCCTTTTCTTGTTAACTTGTTAGAAAAAAAAACGAATGTATCTATAAAAATGCTTTGCATTTGTTCTGAAGTAATTAGATGCACGTGTGGAAAGCATTGGACCTATATGCACATGTGAACAGAAAGAAAGCAGAGATCGCCAGTGTCAAGGTTCAGAAAGAAAGAGAACTTATAAAAATGTGCAGCTGGAAATGTCATTCCAGTGGGTCTTCCCACCACAAAGTTATTACCGGGTAAATATTGTGTTCATTAGCTTCGCCAATATTGTACTTCTGTTTATCTGCCCATTACCATCTTAACAAAGTAAATCATTCCTGTCCTTCCCGGATCGTGCCCCTTCCCCCGCCCTCCGAAAACCAACATTCTGTACCCAGAAACAGGGGGAACGCTTCATGATAAGTATAATAGCTTAAAATGAATTTTCCTCCGAATGATTTAGTGAATACTGAACAATTTTTACTTTGTTGTTTCGACTCAAGAAGGCAGAAAATCTCCACCATCTATTTATCATGTCGTTATTTTAATGTAAACATGTGTCCATTTAGATGAAGTGTTTTCATTATTAAGCTAATTCCGACGTGTCTCAGATAGACCATGAGAAGGGGGCAGAGCTCTGGCTGAGGGGGAACCGAAACCAGCCTCCGCTCAGCCTGCTGTCAGATATGTCTTCATTAGTTTTTTGTCATTCACCGGTGGCAAACGCTGTATAAATGGAATGACGATCAGGCCCGCCTTGATAACTTGTCTTATCTCATTAGTTTTCACATCAAAGTTAATCAGCAATGTGAATTGTAATTGCTAGAGGAGACAATGTGTAGATCGCTGGTTGCTTTTTTTTTTCCCTCCCTCCCTGTATGGCATCTTGAAACATCAGCGGGCTGGTTGGAGCAGATAGGCTAGGAAGGAAAATGATGTGGAAAGCATAATAAGCAAGCTGCTCAGAATTAATGAGCTAACCCAATAAGAAAAGAATGGCCAATCAATGTGAGTTGGGCAAATATAATTTAGAAATAATTGCTTGATTGGTTGCCTATAGTAGACTGATTTGACCACACACAAGGATTAAGAATTAAGATGTCAAGGCAAAAAATAATTTGGCAACTGAGGGCATGTAATTTTTTGTGTCCTTCCCTTTATGATTGAAAGAGATGGGTGTTTGATATGCTGTTCGCCAGAATGAAAACATTAGACACCCTCTCATTCTCTTTCTGTTCTCTTCACAATGCAGGCCCATTCAGAACACAATTGTGATACTCCTGGATAGGACGTGACAAAGGTGTGGACTCAGAGAGAATGTGTGCATATTCTCATTTATCACAGTTGTGCCCGAAGGATGAATAGGTTGGTGCATAAGGGGCTTGCATCTATACTAAGCTAGAACATCACTGGGAGATATGGCAAAGAGGTAGATGTGGATACTTACAAATAATGTCAGTTGTCTGTCCTAGGCCCAAAGAGTTCTGTTGCACTGCCTCCATGATCCTAATGCAATTTTCCCTATAGCTATTCACCAATTAGCAAAGGGCCCTTGCTATATTCTTCTGTCTAAACTATTGGGAAGGTTCAGCCAGAAGGTAAATTTGCTTTGATCTACATTACACCTAATTGAGTCACCAGCAATGTCTCTATCCCAACATCAAGAAATGTGAAAATGTTAGATTATTTCACTGGGGATTAAACCTAATTTTCGCGTGTTCTGCATTAACCTATTAGGCTGGCTAATCTGCATTGCTAATGTGGCTGAGGCAGCTGTCACAGCTAAAGAAAAACATGATCATGCAATCCTTGAATGAATGATTCCCGGCCTGATTAGTCTTAGTGAAGTTAGCTGAGCCCTGGTGATAAGGAAGGAAAATTCCCAGGTTGCCAATAGCTTTGAAAATTATCAGACTGTAGGCAAAAATATACCTCATGATTCACAGGCTTTGGTCCAAATGCCGAGTTGAGTGACATTATTTAAGACTGACTAAGGCTAACTCGAATTGTCACTCGCATAAATGTTTGTGTTTATTTTAAGAGACTAATGTAATGGATGCAGATTTAAATGCTAATAGAAGCCAACCAGACACATAAAGCCCCAGGCGTTGTTACCCTGTTGGTCTTTTATTAACACGGATTAAATTGTAGTATTTTCTAGATAAATTGGCAAAATCAGAAAGATGCATTGCCCCCCAGAAGGCTCAATAGGAATGACTTTTCCAAGACTTCTGGTGTCCTCGATCAGGTTTACACTTCTACTATTCTCTTTCATTGTCATTTTTTTTAAAGGGGGAAATTAGGAGAAAGAATGTATTTGTAAGGATGAATGTCAGTTTGGGCAGCTCCCTGGCTGGAATTGCTTTCTCTGCCTGCCCACTTAATTGCGAGGATTCGGCATGTGGTTTTCCTCATCCTCGTACGTAATTCGTGTGCAGACGGGCTTTGCTGCTATTTCCAGGCTTTCCTTGTGCATCCCCATTTGGTTTCAACAGCAAGGGAGCCACCATGATGGATACCCTTCAGATGTGGAACGTGTTCAAGAGAGTTTGGTGGCTGCAAATAGAGCTGGGAGTCCATTTAATCCGATTAGCAGTTCCACACAATGGGCCTGCCCAACCCATTGTGGACAGAAGCCTTTACTTTATTTGTTTCTATTAGCCAAGAATCAGTTATCAGAAAAGTGGAATTTTGCCCCATCAGATTGCCCAGGCAATCAACAGAAAATAAATGAGGAAATAGTCTAATGTGTCAATATTTATCCTCTGGCCCTAATTGTCCACAGAGAAGACTTGTTGAGTGTGCAAAGTTGGCAGCCCCGGTTTCCCTGTGTGCTCTTGATTGTTTTTCCCATTGTGTAGGCACTGGAGCAGCTACTCACAGGGCAATGACATCTCAAAGGCCAAGAGCACTGACTGGAGAATAAAGGCATTTTAAAGGTCTGATAACAATGAACTGGAGAGCCAAGGAGAACCCTTGATGGACAGGAGGAAGGCAGAGCCCAGCAAATAACAAGGCATTTGGGACTAGGTTTCATATGCTGGCAAAATGTATAGGAAAAGGGTAGAAGAGACAGGAATCTCCTCTCTTGCTCAGGTGCCCAGGCTGTATTCCTCCTTCCACTTCCCAGAAAGGTCAGCTGGCTACCAGCCTTTGGAGACAAAACCTCTTCTTGTTTTTATTGCCTCCTATTGGTTGCAAAGTTTACGCTATGTCCACTTATACCACAATGAATCTGGCTTTAATATATAATACAATGCCCTAACTGAAATAGGAGTACTAGAGTAGAACAAGTGGATGGGGTGGAGGAAGAGCGGGAAAGGGGAATGAGATTGAACAAATTGTTATGTGCATATACAGATGTGGCATGATGAATCCCACTATTGTGTATTAGTGTAATGCACCAATAAAAAACATGAAATAAAGTATCCTTAAATTTCCTTTCATGATAATAAAAATAAAACTAATTCAAGCTGACAGTATTGTAGTACTCACTACACATAAGATACATTCTAAGTACCTGGCATTTGATTCCTCCAGATCCTATGAATTAGCTGCTATTCTTAGGCCTATTTTGCAAATGATTCACTGAGACCCAGAGAATAAATTGTCTAAATTCACTCAGCCAGGCCTTAAACTCAGGCAGTGCAATAGACTCTTAATTACCACAGGAACCCAGAGTCCTAGAGAGCCAGTGTCTTCTTAAATTTTGTGCCCTAAGCACCTTACTTGACTAGTACTGCCCAGAATACCCTTCCCTGGAGACCTTTTTTCTTTTCTATGATTGATTCTCTTCTCTCCCTGAAAAACTCAAGTTCACTACAATGGCAGAAATGGCGTGTAAACCTGTAGTGCATAGTTCATTGACCAAGTATTTATAATAATACTATCTCTCTCAGTCCTCTTTTTCACAGGTGGGACAGAAATTTCAATTATCTAAGTCTCCTTTCGGCCTCTTAGACCACAGAGACACTTGAATCCCAAGTCAGCAAAGATCACTCCCACACAGTCACGCCTCAGCAACTTATCTGAACCATGGACAATGGCTATGAACTGACCCCCTTCCCCAGCTCAGCTAAAAGGCAGCCTCCCCTCCAGTTCCCCGAGATGAGCTATGGCTCCCGATTCATTCCCAGAAGATAGCAATTGGATCTAATCACAGAGCACAGCACATGCTCGTTGGCCATCAACACAGAGCCATAATCTCTGCTCAGAATTCTTCTGTAACTGTAGCCCATTGCACAAAGTTAATGGGTTCTTTTCTTTCCGACAGGATCTGATAGCATTTCAGGGAGTCTTTGTATGGCTTTTTATCACAGGATCGCTATACCTGTGTGGGAATGTTAACAAACCTATGGTTATGAAACCCTGATATTATCTTCTAGTAATTAAATCTGCCTTCCCTATGAATAGCAGAGTTAAGAAAGCTGATACAAATTCCTTTTTTAAAAAAATATTTCTACGGATCCTACATTATTCACACATAGATTATTTTCTCCTTCTAGTGATTCTGCTAGGCTCGTTCCTTCTCTACTAATGGGATGTCTCATCACAATGCCGAATGTATTTTTGACCTCCAGTAATAACTGCTCAGAGGGTCATTAACATTAGCATCAATCTCAGGGCCAGGTTAATGCCCACGCAATGCTCAGTGATGTTTGACAATTGTATGAATTTTCTACTGTTTCTAACTAAAATTGCCACAAACGTAGTGATTCAAAATAATGCAACTTAACTTTCTCATAGCTCTAGAGTTCAGAAGTTCAAAATTGGTCTCAGCAGAATAAACTCAAGGATCTTCTGACTGATTCCTTCTGGAGGGAACAGGGAGAGGACACCCCTTACCTCTTCTAGAGGTTAGTGGCTGTGGGCATTCCTTGGTGGATGGCTGCATCCCTCCAACCTCTGCTTCCATCCTCACATCACCTTCTCCTTTGATATCCCATTTGCTTCTTAGAAGATGCTTGTGATTATGGCAGGCCAACCAAGTAATCCAGGATAATCTCATTTTAAGATTCTTAACTCTAATAGCCAAGTAGTATTCCACTGTACAGATGTACCAAAGTTTTTGAATCCACTCATCAAGTGTGCATAGATTTTCCTATTCTGAATATTTTATATAAATGAAATAAGATAATACACAATGTTTTGTGACAGGCTTCTTTCATTAAGTATACTGTTTCAAGGTTTGCAGCACATATCAGTACTTCATTTTTATTGCTAAATCATGTTCCATTGAACAGATATACCACATTTTGTTTAGCTCTTCATCAGTTGACAGATATTTGAGTTGTCTCCAATTTTTGGCTATTATGAATAATTCTTCTGTGAATGTATGCACACAAATTTCTGTGGGATCATATATTTTCATTTCTCCTGGATATATAGCTAGGGGTGGAATTGCTGTATCGTATGGCAGTTCTACTGTTTTAGTCAATTTCTTCACCACTGTGACCAAAATACCTAATGAGAACAATTTTAGAGAAGGAAACTAATTTAGTGCTCATGGTTTCAGAGGTTCAGTCCATAGATGGCCAACTCCATTGTTTTGGGCCCAAGATGAGGCAGAACATCAAACTGGCAGATGTGGAGGAGAAATACAGCTCAGGACACAGCACGAGGAAGGGGGGAGAGAGAGAGAGAGAATTCCTCTTATCAAGAACAAAAATATATACTCCAAGGCATTCCCCTGGTGAACCACCTCCTCTAGCCACATCCTACCTGCCTATAGTTACCACCTGGTTAATCCCTATTTGGGATAATCCACTGATTACCTTAAACTTTTCATGACCTAATCATTTCATCACTAAACTTTCTTGCATAGTCTCACGCGTGAGCTTTTGGAGGACACCGCAACCATTACATTTACCTTTTAACTCTTTTGGGGAAATATCAAATCATCAACGTCCCAACCAGCTGCGTTTACACTACACTATCTCCACATTCTCCCCAGCACTTGTTATGTTCTACCTTTTCTATTCCAGCCGTCCAAGAGGATGAAAAGTGGTACCTTATCATGGTTTGAGACTTTATACTATTTTTACAACTTTTCTGTAAGCTGGAAATTATGTTGAAAGTTTTAAAAAGAAAAAGAACAATTTCCTACCCTGAGTCTTTAGCTTATCTCTAGTCCTCCCTTGCTTTCTCTCCTCCCAAGCTCTGTTGGTAAATCATATCAACTCTTCTCAAATTAGACCCTGAATCTGGTAAATTACTGTCATCCCTGCTATCTTGCTACCTAAGCCATCTTTATTTCTCAACTGGAGCTTCCTACCTGGTTTTCTTATTTTCATTCTTGATCTCTGTATGTCATTACTTGTATAATACCTGGAGGGATCCTTTCAAGCCATTTCATATCACTTTCAAATCAGTTCATATTACTCCTTGTTCAGAAATTTCCAATGACTGCCATCTAGGACAGAGTAAAATCCAAGTCTTCACCAAGGCCTTGTCTGATCTGGCCATCAGTTCCTATTTCCTCATCACCAGGCTTTTCCCACCTCTCTCACCCTGCTCAAAGTTGTGAGGTGCACTCCCCACCTGGAGCCTTTGCACTTGCCATTCTTTCTGCCTGCAATAATTTCCCAGATATATTGCTCTTGCTCACTTACTTCATTCAGGTGTCTACTCAAAACTTTCCTCATTAAATGTCCCTGGCAACTCTGTCCAAAATGACTAAGCCCCTCCATCCCTATCCCTGTGACCACTTTTATCTTTCATCACTGCATTTATCAGCACCTTATACCTGATACACTTATTATTTCCTTAATTTTTTTATCTCCCCTCACCAGAATATAAGGGAAAGGATGTTTTTTTATTTTCTCACTGCTGAATTCTTAGTGTCCATAATAGTGCTCAGGCAATAGACATTTACTCACTTAAGAAGTAATATCTGAAATATTCCTTCAAATAATTACTGTGCCTGTGGGAAGTGAATACAGTAACCCTGAACCAGGGTTATACACTTTAAGGCTGGTGGTACTGAATGTATAACCCTGTTACACCCTCATGGTGTAGAAAGAGAGAGAGAGAGAGAGGTGGTTTTCAGTCTTTAAGTGGCTTTTCAGAACTTGAAACAAGAACTCTGTACAGATAATTCATGTTGGGAAGTGTTCGTAGGGAAAGGGGTAAGGACTGAGAACAGTGGAACAGAGAAACCAGTACAAGTGTGCATTCAACAAAGGTTGCTACTCTAAGTAACTTGGGCAATATCCCAGTAGATTCTTTGAAAAGTTGCATTGAATGCATCTCAGAATTATCCACCTAAGGGACAAAATAGGGAACATTTATCCATGAATTTCGATCCCCAATTGGCCAAGGATTTCCTCATAAAATGTTAATAGCCTAGTACTTATAAATGTTCCCAGGTTTTCTAGAAGGTTCCCACACATGTCATGTACCCCAAACAGAAAATTAGACAAGTGGAGCAATGGTACAATGAGGACTTTGGCACGTTCAAGTTACTCCTGCAGAAAGGTAGTTACCACATCACTGGTTGGAATAAAAGGGGATCAAAGAAAATACAAAAAGGGGCTGGAGCAGTGGCTTGGTGGTAACCTTGCTTGCCCAGCATGCGCAAGTACAAGGGTTCAAACACCAGCACCACATACACAATGAAGTGTCAGAGCAACGAAAGCCATGTGAAAAACTCAATAAGAATTGACTCTCTGTCTCTCTCTCTGGCTCAATCTCTCTTTCTCTTTCTCTTTCTCTCTCACTGTCCTTCTCTCTTTAAAAAAAAGAAAAGAAAATATAAATAGTACAAAGACACCAATATGGTCCATCCTTTGGTCCTCTTGGATCTGCTAATGCAGTCCTCCCTAGGCCTCCCCCAGTATGTCAGGAAGTCTAAGTTCCTTGTTTGTGAGGTACTAGACATTCATTCTCGTAGAAACCAAGTCTATAGTTGCTTTGCCTTTGATGAGCTACTACAATTACAGTTACATTTAGACCTTAAAGCACAAGAGACATCCAGCATACCCCAATCCTTCATGGAAATTAGGGCAACTTGAGCTGATTACCCCTACAGAACATAACTCTGATATTTGCTTGCAGATCCACCAGCATGAGGAGCCCAAGATGAGCAGGTTCATAGCTTCAGGTTCAGTGAAGGATCTTTCACTCCACTGTGTAAGCATTTCTCTCTTCTGAAAGCAGAGAAACGGAGATAGGAAATGCATCTGAAAGTGGATTACCAGGAATGATAGCAAGAAGGGCTAACCATGTTAATGTTCATGGTTTCCTGACCCACAAATTTGTTCACAGGGGCATATCACCCCATTCTGGCCATTTGCTTGCTGTCTATACTGCATCCTAGACAATAGCTCAGAGAGTGCATCCCTGAACTGGTGACAACTGAGTTTTTAACAAGCCATTCTGTCATTCAATTGGGCTGGGTGTTTCTGGTTAGAACAACGGATCCTGTGGTAATTTGTCATATCTCCTTCACTATCTAGCCCCTTATGTGAGGCAATAGTGTTTAGGTCCCCTGTATTAAATCAGATATTCTGTACACCCTCAGAAAGTGGTGTTGGCAAGAACGTTGAGCTCAAGTAAGGCAAACCTACTTCCAGAGCAGTGTTGATTTAAGTAAGAACAAATTGCTTCCCTAAACATTCAGGATGGAAGGAGTTTGATACAATCAACCTACCATCTAGCTGGGTGATGTCCTTGAAGAATGCTGCTATACTTACAGTGCAGCATCAATCTTTTCTGCTGACAGGGTTACTAAGCCATGACAGATGCTAGAACCAGCTTACAAGACAGCATACACACGACTTCCATCACTGCCTCCATGGTCATCCACCCAGGAACCCACGTCATAAGTACTGAGGTTAGGAGATATTCATAGAACATAGTCTTTCCCAAACTCCTTTGCCTTTCTTTTTCCAATCTTATTCTTTCAGGATCTCTGATCAACCAGACCAACTAGACCAACCACTCACCACTGTCAATGGATCCATGCATATTCTTACCCCAGATCATTTCTCCCTAAAGTGGATCGTTTCTCCATGAAGTAAACAAGAACTGCTTTTGGGTCTCCTACTGGGAAGTCTTCTCTTCATTGCTGTCCTTCAGGGACAGCACTCGGTTAGGCTATAGTGCAGCAGCAGTCCATCTCTGTTAGCTCCAACTTGTCAAGCTTTCTGCCGTATGAATCAATCCCTCCTTCTTTCCTCCTTCATAATGGAGAGCTCCTCTTACCTGCTGCTTCAGCATGAGGCAAAGCATGTGATGTGAAGCTGAGGTACCAGAGCTACAGTAGCAGTCCACATGGGGGTCAAGGTGTCTTAGGCCATTGTCTGTTGTTGTAACAAAATACCTGAGCCTGAGTAACTTATAAAGAATGGAAGTTTATTTATCTCATGTTTATGGAGTCTGAGAAGTCCAAGAGTAAGAGCAAGTAGCTCCCTGCTGCATCATAACACAGCGGAGGGAATCACACTGCAAAACAGTAAGCTTAGGTCAAGACAGCAAGCTTAGGTCTGTCTCTTCCTATAAAGCCACTCATGTCATTATGGGCCCCCACTCTCATTTTCTCATCTAATCTTAATTGCTTTCCAAAGGTCCAACCTTCAAACACATTTATATATAACTTTGGGGGTTACATTTCCAATACATGAATTCCAATGGATACACTCAAACCACAGCTTTGGGCCACCTATTTTTAAAGTATGTGCCCTCTGGACCTACTCAGGCCCAATCCCAATAGATCTTCTTTGCAACATAAATTAGAATGGCGCTGGGTCCACCTACCCACTTTGTAACACCATTACATTCTGGGCAATTCCAGTTGCATAAACCATTGACATCCCTTGGTCAGGTGATCCGTCTCTGCTGAGGACATACAAGTGATGTGATTTAGACTGCAAGTAGTTCCTAGCTGCAGATGGTATATCATTGCCCCAGAACACTTAGGATATAGGCTGAAACTCTACTTAAGATTTTGTAGAAATTTCAAACAACATCCTACTCTACCACAGACTCCTCTAAAATCACCTGGTCCAATGATCATATAACTTGGGGAAACTGGGTCTATTCTTGCTAAAAATCTTTAGGGTCATATAACATATTATCCAAATCAATATTCTCAAGTGCAATTAATGCTTCCTCCAAAAGTCAACAAGAATCACCAAATAAGAGAAGAAAGTATGAGATGCAATAATTTAAGGTTCACCTTAAAGGGGATCTCTCTGCACGCTTCCAAATCATTGTTTTAGTCAGCTTTATTTTTGCTTCTGTAAGCAAAAGATCTGACAAGAACAATTAGATAAGGAAAAGTTTATTTGGGGGCTTCCAGTTTCAGAGGTCTTAGTCCATAGATGTCTGACACCATTCTTTGGGGTCAGAGGTAAGGCAGAATATCATTGCAGAAGAGTGTAGCAGAGGAAAGCAACTCAGGACATGTCACCAGGAAGCAGAGAGAGTGCTCTGTTGGCCAAGAACAGAATACATACCCCAGAGTGGGCATACCGGCATGCCCCCAATAACCCACCTCCTCCAGCCACACCTTGTCTGCCTACATTTACCACTCAATTAATCCTTATCAGGGGAATAATACTCTAATTAGGTTAAGATTCTCATAACCCAATCATTTCACCCCTAAACTTTCTTTCATTGTCTCACACATGAACTTTTGGGATCACTTAATATTTAAACCATATCATTGAACCTCTGAAAACTTAATTGATGATGCTATCCTCTAAATCTTTGTAAGGATTATTGGTAATATGTGTTTCATTAGGGCATTAAGAGTACTTTCAATATCCTGCTCTCCTGATCCTATCAAAAGAAGTTCCTGTAGCTTATATTGTGACTTAGAACAGGACAGTTAAGATACCCCAGTAGAAATGTATATTGCTGTCCTTTCCATGTCAAGACAAACTGCTCTGATGCTCCTTCCTGATGGGGTATGAAAAGAACTCATTCTCAAGTGCTATCGTATGTGCCACGTTAGAAGCTGTATTATCTGTTCTCCTAAGATACCACATTCTGCTTACAACTATGATTAGAGCTATCATTTGGTTAAGTTTATGGTGGTTTGTTGACATCTTCCATTATTCATCTGATGTTTGCAGATGTTCATATAGTAATTGGATGAGAATATAATAGGACCACCACCTTTTCACTCTTAAAGTCTTTGAAAGTGATGCAATTCCTCCTGGGATGTGTCCTTTTGATGTACTACCTTTGGCCAAGACAGAGGAGGAACAGTTTTAGCGGCTTCCACTTGGCCCCTCCTTCCATAATATCTCTCAGTCCTCAAAATAGTGAACCAGTGTAAGCATTCTCCACCTGCTGAGGATTGTCATCCTGATTATGTACATGAGAACTGGGAAAATAACTATAATACAGATGTGAAGACTCATAGAACACAGTGTGTGATGGTCTTCAGCCACAAACCCCATTCTAATAGAGGTCCATAATTCTGTATTAGGTTCCCTAGAATCGGTGTTGGGTCAGATCTATATCAAATAGCTCTTGAAAGCACTGGGTATGTCCTTGCCCCCAGTGCACAGTTGGTATCAAGTGGTAAGGTATTCTAATTGATTGAAAACCAAACAAAAGACAGAAAAAGTTTGTATAAGAATGGGGGAAACACAAAAATTCTAGACCCCAAAAAAGAACATGACCTTTGAATCCTCATATATCTGGGTTGGATTTCTGCTCTACCACTCATTGGCTGGGTAAGATTTAACTTCTTCTGGCCAGCATGGTGGCACACGCCTCCCAGCAGCTTAGCAGGCTGAAGCAGGAGGATCATGGGTTTGAAGCCAGACTCAGTAACTTAGTGAGGCCTTAAGCAACTTAGCAAGACAATGTCTCAAAGTAAAATATAAAAAAGGGTGGGGATGTGACTTAGTGGTTAAGTGCCCCTTGGTTCAGGCCCTGGCACAGAAAAAAAAAAAAAAAGAATATAACGTCATGTGTAAAGTTGGACTGTCAATATTTATGTTGCACTCCAAATAAGCATATGTAGCAGAAGTGACTTCATGAAATACACAGCTGCTTTTATTGTATTACCAATGTAAAGTCTCATACTAGTGTTCACGCAGTGCAGTCTTGGTCAAAGAAATCTTGAAAGTTTTATGAATGTGGAACAGTTCACCTGGTGACTCCAAGTTCAAAGAATAATGAACATTTGCATATCATAAAGAACACGTCTTTGGGGCAACCAGATTTCACCAAAAAGCAAAAACTGAGTCTGAAGGGCTGGAGCGGTGGCTCAGCAGTTACAGCCCTTGCCCGGCATGAGCAAGTACACGGGGCTCAAACTCCAACAACCCGCATACACAACTAAGTGTCTGAGCAATGAAGGCCATGTGAAAAACTAAATAAAAATTGATATTCATTCTCTCTCTCTCTCTCTCACTCACTCACTGTCCTTCTCTCTTAAAAAAAAAAAACTGAGTGGCTGGAGCGGTGGCTCAGCGGTTTCGGCGCTTGCCTAGCAAGCACGAGGACCCGGGTTCAAACCCCAGCACCACATACACAACTAAGTGTTGGAGCAACAAAGGCCATGTGAAAAACTAAATAAAGTTGCTTCTCTCTTTCTCTGTCTCTCTCA
>PVKS010011518.1:0-56424 GCA_004027875.1 Aplodontia rufa | reverse complement strand
CCCCCACACACTTTTTTTTTTTTGGTGCTGAGAGAGGAACCCAGGAAATGGTGCACACCAGGAAAGTGACTACTGCTGAGCAGCACCCTAGTCCCTGAACCTCTTCATTCTTCCTCTTCTGCCTCCTGCCTAGGATGATTACCTTGACCTCTTTGGTGACCCCAGTGTGACGGGAAAGATTGGCACTGACATACAGGACAACAAGTGCAGCTGGCTGGTGGTTCAGTGTCTGCAGCGGGCCACTCCAGAACAGCGCCAGATCTTGCAGGTGCCCAAGAGGGGCAGGGGTTCCCTTGAACTGATAAGAAAGGGGATAGAGCAGTGGTTCTCAAGTGAGGCACTTTTGCCCCCCTCCCACCCCCTGGGGGCCTTCGGCAATGGCAGCAGATTTTTCCCCCTTACAACTTGGTGAGTGTGCTTGTCTTCAAGGTGTCCAGAGGGTTGAGGCCAGGGATGCTACCAAATCTCATATACTGCACAGAATAGCTCCCCAAAATGAAATCATCTAGGCCCAAATTTCAATTGTACTAGTATTGAGAAACTCCAGAATAGGGGAAGCTGAGGCTTGAGCCAAAAACCCAAACATTTGGGATTGAGTAGAGGAAGCTTGGGATCTGATATTCAGAGCCATTTCAAAGCTGGAGGCAGCAAGTAGAATGTGTTAGTGGAGAGGCCCTGGACTCTGGTGAAGACAAAGCCCATTTTCTTGCCTCCGATGCCTTCCAGGAGAATTATGGGCAGAAGGACGCCGAGAAGGTGGCCCAGGTGAAGGCCCTATACGAGGAGCTGGATCTACCAGCGGTGTTCTCGCAGTATGAGGAAGACAGTTACAACCACCTTATGAGTCTCATCGAGCAGTGTGCTGCGCCCCTGCCCTCTTCCATCTTCCTGGGGCTAGCCAAGAAGATCTACAAGCGGAGAAAGTGACCTAGAGACTTCAAGGGCAGGGAGGGAAGGCTCTCAATAAATTATTGTGCAACCTTCTGGTGGTTGTGTTCTTGCTCCATTCTGGAGCCCTGCTGTGTCCAGAATGGGCGTGGGGTGGCAGGGGCGTGCTGTGGCAACGTTGCTGAATGGAAGCCAAAACCGGGCCTTGGTACCCAAACTCCCTGGGACTGAAGGCTGTGTGCAGGGTCTAAGTGGATGGAAGGCACCGGCTCCACGTCAAGGACTGGGGGGCGGGTCTAAGGCGCGCCACGCCCACACGTGCAGGGGTGCGTCTGCGCAGCGGAATGGGTAGTCCTGGTGCCCCTCCCCTCCGCTCTGTACCCCGCCGGGGCGGGGACCGCGGGAGCCGCCGACCAGCCCGAGGCCGGAGCAGTCCAAGAGGACCTTGGTGAGTGAGGAGGGCTCTGCCGGTGGGTGTGGATGAAAGGACTCACTGAGTGGGTCATGAGAGAGGAGCAGTAAAAATGAATAGAGAAGGGGTGGGGCGGGGCGGTGGCTGGATGATGGAGAAGATTGCGAAGAGAATGGTCAGCCACCGCTGTTGTGGCCCGGGTAAGGGCTCTCCAAGGCTGCAGGCTGGATACCCGAGGAGCAGTCAGCAGATGCGGAGTTGACATGCTGACAGCTGCTCCCTCCGCCCGCCAGTCTGCCCCTTTATTAAGTAGCCTAACCCCCTCCCCCGCTTCTCCCCATCCACCTCATTTCAGAGCACCTGGGCGGGGTCTCCCTTGGCTCTGTCCTCTGGGGGTGAGGGGCAGGCTGGAGGGCAGGGCCAGGTTGCTGCAGAAAGGATCTGGGGGTCCGTTTTGGGCCCCATCCTCTTCCACGCTCCGCACCCCACGGAGATTCAGAGCGCAGCCGCATTATCTGACCCTCCCTCCTCTATTCCTGGGGGGTTACATTAGACTCCACCTGCAAACACTGCAGTGGAAACTAATGGCTAGTCGATGCCGATGTGCATCTCATTTAAATATCTTCCAAAACAGTCAGAGCCTCCCCTGGCCTGCTCCAGTCACCTCCGTGTCCTTCTCGCCTCCTGAGCCCTCACTGGTTGTCTTTCATCACCCCTGTCTTGTAGGTCTGCATCTGCGTTGCCAGGTAGGTGGACGTGAAAGGCCCGATCCTTCTGGTTCTCGAAGGCCATTTCGTAGACGCTGGCACCATGCTGTCCCCACAGAGGGCTTTACTCTGCAATCTCAACCACATCCACCTCCAGCACGTCTCCCTAGGCCTGCATTTGTCTCGCCGTCCGGAGCTACGGGAGGGGCCTTTGAGCACGCCCCCTCCCCCAGGAGACACCGGAGGCAAGGAGAGCAGGGCCCCCTGCAGCGGGACCCTCGTGGATGCCAACTCCAACAGCCCAGCAGTGCCCTGCCGATGCTGCCAGGAGCATGGACCAGGCCTAGAAAACCGGCAGGACCCATCACAAGAAGAGGAAGGGGTTGCCTCCCCCTCAGACCCGGGCTGCTCCTCCTCTCTCAGTTCCTGCTCAGATCTTAGCCCTGATGAATCCCCGGTTTCGGTCTACTCTCGGGACCTGCCTGGCGATGAGGATGCCCACCCTCAGCCCAGCATCATCCCCTTGGAGCAGGGCTCCCCACTGGCTTCAGCAGGTCAGGACACCTGCTCCCCGGACAGCTTCTGCTGCTCTCCTGATTCCTGCTCCGGAGCTTCCTCCCCGCCTGGCCCTGGCCTGGACTCGAACTGCAATGCCCTGACCACCTGCCAGGACCTCCCTTCCTCAGGTCTGGAGGAAGATGAAGAGAGTGGGGAGCTGGACCTCCCTACCTCGGAGCTCTCAGAGGCGGAGGATGGGAAAATCGATGCTGGGAAAACAGAGCCCAGTTGGAAAATTAACCCCATTTGGAAAATCGACACAGAGAAAACTGAAGTTGGATGGAAAATCCCTGAGAACAATAACACGGACTGGAAAATCAACGGAAATACTAACTCTAGCTGGAAAACTGAACCGGAAAAATTCGATCCTTGTTGGAACACCATCACAGGAATTACCGATTCTGGCTCGAAAACAGATGCAGGGAAAATTGATGGGGGATGGAGAAGTGACGTCAGCAAGGAGCCAGTGCCCCACCGGACAATCACGTCCTTCCACGAGCTGGCCCAGAAGCGCAAGCGGGGCCCGGTGCTGCCCCTCGTACCGCAGGCCAAGAAAGATCGCAGCGACTGGCTCATAGTCTTTTCGCCTGACACTGAACTCCCACCGACCGGGTCTCTGGGAGGCTCCTCGGCACCTCCCCGGGAAGTCACCACCTTCAAGGAACTCCGGTCCCGAAGCCGGGCTCCGCCCCCGCCAGTCCCGCCTCGAGACCCCCCAGCTGGCTGGGCCTTGGTCCCGCCCCGACCGCCACCCCCTCCGGTTCCTCCCCGGCGGAAGAAGAATCGACCTGGGCTGCAGCCCATTGCGGAGGGGCAGCTCGAGGAAGGCAGGGCGGTGAGCCCGGCGGCTGGCGAAGAGGCCCCAGCCACCAAGGAGCCGGAGGAGCCAGGCGCTCGAGCGGGCCTGGAGGGTAAGAAGCTGTAGGAGGAAGCAGGAGGAGGGCTGGGCTTTGGCCTCGCCCACGCCTCCGAAGCTTCCAACCGCGCCCCCTGTCTCCCCTCCACTCTGTCACCCATCCTCCCCGCCCCTTCTATCAGCGAGCGCTCCGGGAAAGGGAAACTGGATGGGTCATTGGGTTAAGGGACTAACTCTTTGCTCCCTCTTTCTCCCGCTCCTCCTTGCCTGGCTGCCCGTCCCGCTGCCCTCCTTCCCCTCTGCGCCTGCCCCGCCAATCCCGCCTGCAGCCGGTCACCTCCTGCTCCCTCGGCCCCTGATTTTTCGGTTCTCGGCCGATGGGCGCCCCCTGTTGGAGGGTGGGGGCGCGGGCGCAGCTAGGTCCCTACTCCTGGCGCCTCTGGCTGAGTGGCCAGACACCGGGCTGCGGCTGCTGGGGGCGCCAAGTCCCCCAGAGGAGAAGCTGCTGCCTGTCCGCCTGTCCCCAGTGGGAGCCTATTCGCCTCCTACTCGGGGGGCCCTGCCCTGCCTGGCCAGCCCCGAGCTGGCGCTGCTGCTGTCCCCGCTCTTTCCCAGAAGTAGCACCTTCCCCGCCGCGGCTCCCCCGCCCTGCCAGGTACCCGCCCCCCTGCTGCCACAGCCACCTCGTCCGCGGAAGGCCACTCGCAGGACCAGGAGCCCACCGCCTCCGCCCAGGCTACGTAAGACGGACCCGGGCACGCCCCGCGGGCCACGCCTCAGGCGGGTTGCCCCGCCTACTCCAAGGCACTCCCACCCTGGCCCAGCCCTTAGTTAGGGTCAGCTTTTCCCCCCTGGGTATCACGCTAGGGCCCATTCTTAAACTTAGGCAGATTCCTAGCGAGTTCATTGGTCCTGGTCTCTCTCCTTGTGCTATGGTGTGGTGAGGAGGGTTGCTGATCTCCCCGCTTCGCGGCTCAGGACCTCTCCAGGCCCTCCCTGGACACATTGCATGCAGGCTTACCCGGCGAACCTACCCAGTCTAGGGGGTCCCTGCAGGTCCCTTGTTAGGGATCTTGGGTCACATCCTCTGTGGAATTCCTGGGCCAATGCAGTTCAGGTCTGACTCCTCCCTACCTTGATCAGGGAGGGTGGAGGGTAAAGCTACCTGGAGTCCATTGGCCCTGGAGATTGTGGCCAGTCCGCAGGAATCCCGCCCCATGTGGGATGAAGGGGGCGCCCTCCGCCAACAGCTGGCTTGGGACCCGGGTTTCCCCTTCCCGGCGCCTTCTACCATTCCAATCTTTGGGCCTCACCTCCCTCCCTTTCCCGTCTGTCTCTCTATTGGTCCAGACTCCTCACGTGCTCCGCGGGTCGGGCGGGGGCCGAGGCAGGACGCTGGGTAGCCCCTCCTGTCCCTCGCCTAGTCACCTTCAGGCTCCAAACGGGCCGGGCAGGGGTTTAGTGCGGTTGGTCGTCCCGCCCCGGGACTAACTGGATCGAGGAGGTGGGAGCTGGGGAAGGGAAGTAAGGAACCGAGGTGGGGGACAGCGAGAGCTAGGATGTGTGCAGGATTTTACTCGGGGCTGGGGAAGAGCTGCTCAATGCGGCCCTGTTCCTCCTCGCCCCAACACCTTTCATGGGCAGGGTCTCTGCAGACCCGCAGGAGATGACCAGTGCGGAAGCCCGGCCGGCGCCCTTGCGGGTAACCCTTGGTAAGCGTCACTGCGTCCTTCTTCCCTTACCCAGTCAGTAGTTCCTGGTCGTTCGCGGGTGTTCCGGGGGCCCAGCGGCTGTGGATGGCAGAAGCCCAGAGTGGGACTGGGCAGCTGCAGGAACAGAAAAAAGGTAGGTTGCCCTGACTCCTGACCCCTGGCTTCCGCATAAATAGCCCTTCACGTTGCGCTCTTCAGGCGTAAAGGGTCAAATTGCACAAACCAGCTTCTCCATGCCCTCTAGCTATACCCAGGGTAGAGATCAGGCTTTATATAGCTTCCCTTCCTTGTGTCCTCTCAGGTCTCCTGATAGCCGTCAGCGCCTCCGTGGATAAAATCATCTCGCACTTCGGGGCTGCCCGGAACTTGGTTCAGAAGGTGAAGGTGGCTGGAGGGAGGATGTTGGGAATGCCGAGAGTAACATAGCTCTGGGGGCACAGAAAGACTTAGTAGCGGATAGTGGTGGTGACTAGACCTATATCTGGACCCACTCGCCTTGCGCCGCCTCCAGGCCCAGTTGGGGGATAGCAGGCTGAGCCCGGATGTGGGGCACCTGGTGCTGACCACCCTCTGCCCCGCGCTCCACGCCCTGGTGGCAGACGGGCTGAAGCCTTTCCGGAAGGACCTAATCACCGGGCAGCGCAGAAGCAGTCCGTGGAGCGTGGTGGAGGCATCCGTGAAGCCAGGTGAGAGGGTAGGGTAGGGTAGGGAACCCTGCAGAGCAGCGCCAGGGCCTGGCTGACTGCGCTCCCTGTCCCCAGGCTCCAATAGTTCCCTGGGATCCCTGTATAGTCAAGTCAGCCGTTTGGCCCCCCTGAGCAGCAGCCGCAGCCGCTTTCATGCCTTTATCTTGGGCCTCCTCAAGTGAGTAGTCTTCACACTGCCTCTCCTGGCCTTGGGACCACTGGGGCATCATGTGTGGGACACAGTGGTGCCCTACGTCCCTGAGGAAGGCCTCCTCTCTCCACTCTCCTCCTCCTCCACCCCAAGAGGACCAGAGTCCTCCACCTCCCTGAATCTGTGTTCCCTCTTTTTTTCTCCCCCAGCACCAAGCAGTTGGAGCTGTGGTTTTCCAGTCTTCAAGAAGATGCAGGTCAGGGGCTCAGATGGGAGAGGATGGGGTTGCTGGCTTAGAAGGGAGGGAGGAAAATCTTGTTTGTTTCCACTGTTGCCAGAACATTAATCCATATCTCAATAGCCTTCTGCTTAAAACTCTTCCAGGGGATCCAATTGCCCGTGGAAGGAAAGACTCAAAGCCTTGTAAATCCCCTTGCATAAGAAGCAGGGTTTTCTTCCCATTGTCTTCCTAGATGGTCCTCCTTGCCCCAGTCTAGAATCCTGCCTCTGCCCCTCCCAGTGTCATTAACTTTCACCCTGTGGGTTCTTCCCCAGTGAGGTCCCACCTCCATCCCTTGTTTTGCGTGTGCTCCAGAGCCCTCCTGCCCTTCCCCTTTCAAGTCTTCATACTGTTAGGTAGTCACCACCACTTGATCCACATGCTTCTCCCTCTGGAGGCCATGGTTCCAAGGAGTAGGTGCGTGTTCACCTGTCCTCATTTGTTCCCCTCTCTGCCCCACAGTCTCACAGAGTGAGGCCTGATAAGATGTTGACTGGGCACAGGGCAGGGGCTGATGTTGGCTTTCTCTTTTCCAGGCCTGCTGTCCCTCCTGTATCTGCCCACGGGATTCTTTTCCCTGGCACGGGGTGGTTGTCCATCCCTGTCCACAGAGCTGCTACTCCTGCTGCAGCCATTGTCGGTGCTCACGTTCCACCTGGACCTGCTCTTTGAGCACCACCACCACCTGCCCCTGGGCCAGCCTCAGGCCCCTGCCCCTCCAGGCCCGCCTCCAGCCCTGCAGCAGACTGTGCAAGCTGTGCTGCACTGGGGGGGTCGGCTGGCCCAGAGTCTCCGGGGTACTTCTGGGGAGGGAGCTCCTAACCCTGCAGCCCCTCCAAGTCCTCCCACTCCAGCCAGCTGGTGGGAGCAGCTGACCCAGGCCTCCCGGGTCTATGCCTCTGGGGGCACTGAGGGCTTCCCTCTTCCCCGGTGGGGACCCAGACGACAAGGAACTGCAGCTGAGGGTGCACAGAACCCCCTGCCTGCAGAGGAAGTAGCCCCAGAGAGAAGCATATGGCTTGGGAGACTGTTTGGTGTGCCTGGGGTCCCCACAGAAACTGAGAGTGGAGCCTTCAAGTCCAGGTATTGGAGTACCTTGTCTGCTTCATGACCTTCTGACCCCTTCTAAGAGCCCACAGTGGCCTCATTTGAAACCTTCTAGTGCTGGGCACAGTGGTGCATGCCTGTAATCCTAGCAACTCAGGAGGCTGAGGCAAGGAGATTACAGGCTTGGCAACATAGTGAGACCTTGTATCAAAATTAAAAGGGCTGGGGATGTAGCTTGATGGTAGAGTGCCTTGGGTTCAATCCCCAGCACCACAAAACAAACCCTCAGACTAGTGACTCCAAGTGCTTTAGGTGAGGTTGACTTTTTTTTTTTTTTATGGCCTTGGAGTTAAAAAGTTATATTCTTAAGTGGCTACATTTTTATGGTTATGTGCGTGCCTACAATAATGTTCTTGATTTTCCCTGTTGGCTCTCAGCCTAAAACATTTACTATTTGGCCCTTTAGAAAAGAAAAATATTTGATGACCCCCATGCTCTAGGGCTTGACCACTGGTGAATCTGTAATGGCTTCAGGTGTTGTCCAGTGAACATCTGGGTCTCTTTGAGCTGGTATGGACCTTGCTGGTTCCATAGGTCCCTTGTCAGCATTGGTGTATACTTTGGTTGTCATCTCCCTAGTCACCCTAAAGGTACTTGTGTCTCAAAACTACCCCTCTGCCCTCAGCAGTGACCAGCTCCTGATCTGTTTGGGGCCTCAGTCTCCTTCTAAACCTGTCTTGGGTTCTTCTTCTGGAAGTGGACTCACCTCTGTGACCCTATGTCCTTCCCTCCAGGAGACCATCCAGTTGGCTACCCCCAACAGTGAGTGTTTTGGCTCTTGTGAAGCGGGGGGCATCTGTGGAGACCTCTTCTTCTCCAGAGGAGCTTGTGGCCTCAGCACCCAGCATGGCGCAGACCCACAGGTAAGAACTAGGGAAATACACCTGTATATGATGTTATACAGGCGTGTTTCTGTGATCACAGAGTGCACAGAAGGCGTACAAAAGACTGGGCTTTGAAATCATAGTGCTTAGTCTGCATCACATCTTTGCTATTTATTATCAGTGTGGCATTATTAATTTCTCTGAGCCTTAAGTTTCTTTGTAATAGGAGGATAATTTATGATCTTTGTTTGCTATGGTTACTATGAAGATTAAATGTAGTTTTATAGAGGCATCTGGCACGGAGATGTGTGTGGGTACCCTAAGGGATTGTTTGTCCCTTTAGTGGGGTCTTCCAATTTGGCAGCAGGGGCTGCTACTACTACTTTTGAGATCTTTTGGGTTCTCTCAGTCCATTGAATTAACCTTGATTTTTATTTAGCAGTACTTTTCAGGTACATTTTTTTTTGTCTTGGAGATCACATCCCAGGGTGCTCTACTACTAAGCTATACCCAGTCCTTTTTATTTTGAGATGGGGTCTCCCTAAGTTGCTGATGCTAACCTCACACTTGCAGTCCTCCTGCCTCTGCCTCCTAAATAGTTGGGATTACAGCTGTGCACGACTGCACCTGGCTTGGGTACATGTTATATGCCTATCATATCAGATAAGGGAATACAAAGGTCAGAATACTAGAATCTCTGCTCTCCAGTGGATATACCATGAATAAATGAATAATTAGTTTAGTATAGTAAAGGTTAGAAAAGGAAGAACTAGGTATCTGGGGTCATGTCCCGAGGCCTGGGGACTCAAGGGAAGCTCAGTGATGTGTGAGGGGATGTGCATCTGGCAGGTGAACTGTGGATTCATGGTGGAGGGGGTTAGTGGGCCAGCTAAAGAGGCTGGATTTTATTCTGTGGCATCCTGGGAGCCTTTGAATAAGCGAGGGAGAGAGAATCAACTTTTTTTTTTTTTTTTTAATCTGGGTCTTGTTTTTCTGACACTTAGCTGTGTATGTGGTGCTGGCTGGGGTTTGAATCTGGGTTCTTGCGCATGCTAGGAAAGTGCTGTAACCACTGAGCCACAGCTCCAGCCCCTTTGAAGGATCTTAAGCTGGAAATGTTGTGCCTGCTCATGTTTTAGAAAGATCACTTACTGCTGTGTGGAGAATGGGCCTGGGAAATGAGGGAGACTCATAAAGACTATATGCAGTGGGGGGGCATGGGCGGGGCGGAGAATGAACATAGAGGCCTAAACTAGGTTGGTGGCAGTGGAGTTGAAAGAAAGAATAGATGGCATAGTAGGAGATAAACACCTAACAAGTTTTGGTGATAGATTGGATGTAAGGAGTGAAACAGCAGTATTTTTGCCAGGAGCAAATGAGTAGGAAGTGGCATCATTATCAGGGACATGAGGAGGGACTGACTGATTTGAAGCGTTAAGAGGATTAAGTTTACATATGTTGAATATGAAGGACCAGAAAGAAGTGCAAATTGTGACAAATAAGTAGCTGAAGAGTGGGTCTGGTACTCATGAGAGGACTGGGGTCCCAGGGAGAATTAACATGTTGATGGCTAGTCCCCAAGTGTCTTCAGGAGGCCAGTCAGCTGAGCCAACAGGGGCACTCCATACAGTAGGCAGTGAGGCTGGGGAACAACTGGGCACCCATACCCCTTCATCCTGTTGTCTTTTTCTTTTTTTTTTAAAGAGAGAGGTGAAAGAGAAAGAGAAAGAGAATCAATTTTACATAGTTTTCCATGTGGCTTTTGTTGATTTGACACTTCGTTGTGTACGTGGTGCTGGGGTCATAACCTGCGTCCTTGTGCATGCCAGACCAGTGCTGTAACCACTCCAGCCCCCACTGTATTTTTTTTCTGGCTCTCCTTAGGGCAGTTCGGGCTCTCTGTGACCACACTGCTGCAGGACCTGACCAGTTAAGCTTCCGGCGTGGAGAAGTGTTACGTGTCATTGCCACAGTGGATGAGGACTGGCTCCGCTGTGGGCGGGATGGCACAGAAGGGCTGGTTCCAGTAGGGTATACCTCCCTCGTTCTCTAGCCCTGGGCAGTTTCCTTTCCTATGTATGTCTCCCTTCTGTCACCTGGGGATGGAACAGCCCATGAACACTAATTTATGTGAACTGATCATCCTAGAAGGCTTTTTCCTGTCTGCAAAATGACATTTCTTCTCCCATCATTTCTGCTGATATTTAAAATAAACTTTCCTTCTTCCCTCCATGCCCATCTGTAGGGTGAAATCTGCTCGTCCAGATATTAAAGAGGAATCCCCTTCCGTGTAATCCCTCCCCTCTTTCCCATCGGTATAAGGGAACATCTCTCTTCCTATCTTCTCCATCCCTAAGTGGGCTGTGTCAGTATACAGTATATGCCTCAGCCCCCAAGCCTAGAGGGGCCTCTAGTCTCCTGTGTATGGAATCTCTCATTCTCCCCAGCCCATGTTGCCTGTATTTATGATGTACTCATGCTGTGCTAGGTGCTGAATTGAAGCCTGGACACCCCTGGTGGGTGGGCCTGTGGTCTGCCTCTTTCCTCCTTTGTCCCAATAAAGTGTGGGAGTTGAATGTCTGTGTGTCATTGTGCATTTCAGGACATAGGCTATGGGGGAGGGAGAGAGGTTTTCTTAACACAGGCCCAAGGCAGACAATTCTTTCCTAGTCTAGATGTAGGTCTTAGTGTTCTCTGAGGAATGGGTAAGGAGCCCCTGTTTCGTGCTTTATTCTGAGACTTGCTTTGTTTTGTTAGACTGATGAGAAGCTGGAGTAGTTAGGGAAGAAGGAAGACAGCCCTTAAATATTACTTATATCTGAGATGAAGGGAAGGATTAAACAGTCATCAGAACTGATTTTTGTGGTACTGGGGATTGAACCCAGCAGTAATCTACCACTAAGCTATATCCCCAACCCCTTTAATTTTATATTTTGAGGCAGAATCTTGCTAAGTTGTCAAGGCTGGCCTCAAACTTGTGATTTTCCTGTCTCAGTCTCCCGAATTGCTAGATTACAGGCATGCACCACTGTGCCTGATGATACTTTTTTTTTTTTTTTCAATGCTAGGGATCAAACTTTGGGCTTCAGCAAGTGCTCTACCACTGAGCCACACCCCTAGTCCCACATGTTTTTTCCCGATTCAATATTGGGAATATTAATATTTCACTCTCTGGTGAAATAATTTTAAGTAAAAGTAAAACAACTTTACATCTATTAATCTGTTAGGGGTTGGTGAATTTCCTTTCCATTTTTTTAAATAATGAGAAAAGCTAAAGATATTCCAGAGGTTCAAGGATGGGGTTGGGAATCACTATAAAAGGGTTGTCTAGATAAAGGAGAAATCAAAAGGCTAAAAGAATAAAAAGCTATAATTATGATCACGCAACAGGATATTTTTGGAGAAGCTGACAGCTATGTGAAGCAGGGCAAAGAAATCTGTTTTCCTTTTCTTTGGAAACTTGGTTGAAGATAATGGCTAAGTGATAGAAGAGGGGTTTGGGGAAGATAAAAATCTTAGATTCAAAGCTCTGGAAGGCAGGCCAGGTTAGATTCAAATGCCTCATACTTTATCATTTCCTAAGACTAACACGTTCCCCACTTCTGGTCAATTCATGTTGTTCATCTCATTGCCTTATTTTTTTATTTTTTGGTGTGTGTGCTTAGCTGCTTTTTCAATTTTAGATCAGTTTCCATTTCAGGTGTTTTCTGGGGTAATGTTTCTCAAACTGGATCCTAAGGGTCTCTGGGAATCCTGTTACATTCTTAGGGAAGTCTGAATTCTTAAGTTTATGAAGTTCCTTCAGTCACAAACTACTATCACAGAAGAAGTTATATTTTTGCCAGGTATGGTGGTGCATGTCTATAATCCCAGCTATTCAGTAAGCTGAAATAGGAGGACTGAAAGTTTGAGGTCAGTCTTTGCAATGTAGCAAGGCCCTGTGTGTGTGTGTGTTTTGTTTTTTTTTTTAAGAGAGAGAGGGACAGTGAGAAAGAGATGAGAAGCAATTTTTATTTTAGTTTTTTCATGTGACTTTCGTTGCTCTGACAATTTGTTGTGTACGTGGTGCTGGGGTTTGAACCTGCATCTTAGCTCATGCCAGGCAAGTGCCATAGCTGCTGAGCCACTGCTCCAGCCTGAGGCCCTGTCTTAAAAAAAGTTCTTTTTGCTTAAAGTTATGTGATGGCCAATATGGAGGAATGCTATCACCACTGGGACCAATATTTCTCAAATATATGCACAGTAATCATGAGGGGCCCATGATTTCCAAGGTTTCAGAAATATTTGTACTAGAGCTTTCATTTCCCATGATGTAACCTGCCTTTGCTTGCTTCCAATTCCTATTCCCATGTGCTTGATTTCACAGTGATGATTCTAATAGTTATGAAGAGTCCCAGAACACTATTAGGGCATTAATAAAATCTGGCTTGATGTAACTTTTGCAATCACAGACTAAAGGTTCTCAGGCTTGCGCAGGTGGAAACTGAATAATGGGACCTTCTCACAGAACACAAAACAGGCCCAATAATGCACCAATTTAAAAACTGTAGAAAACCCTCCAGGTCAATCAATGATATAAAATTCAGTTTTGTAACTTGATATAAATCTAAAACAATATGGCTATAATAGTTACCAAAAGGTTAGAGCAAACAAACAAAAAACGGTGGGCATGGTGATGCACATATGTATTCCCAGTGACTCAGGAGGACCTCAAATTCAAAGCCAGGCTCAGCGACCTACTAGCGAAGCCCTAAGCGACTTTGTGAGGCTCTGCCTCAATATAAAAAATAAAAACGGGCTAGGGATATGGCTCAGTGGTTAACAGACCCTGGGGTTCAATCCTTGTTAACTCCCCCCCCAAAAAAAGGTTAAAAAGGCAAACTTACGAAAATTTAACACTAATGTATCATTTTCTCAGTTATGAAAAGACTGTCATATAATAGTGGGTATCTATCTCTGGTTCTTTTTGGTGTATGACATACTGGAGATTGAAACCAGGTATGCTGTAGCAATGAGCTATCACCAACCCTTTTTATTTTTTGAGACAGGGTCTTCTTGCTCAGTTGCTGAGGTTGGTTTCCAATCTTTGATCTCCCTGCCTCAGCCTCCTGTGTAGACATGCCACTGTACCTGACTTTGTATCTGGTGTTGAACCCCAAGCTGGAGATTTTAACTTTTTTTTTTGGGGTACAGATGATTGGACCCAGGGGCATTTTACTATTGAACTTCTAATTTTTTATTTTGAGGTATGGTCTGGCTAAGTTGCTGAGGATGGCTTTGAACTTATGATCCTCCTGCTTCAGCCTGGGATTACAGGCTTGTACCACCATATCCTGTGGAGATCTGAACTCTTGCAGTTGATTGCCTTGCTGCTGCTAAGCAACCACAATGTACCTGAGCTGCTAACCTAAACATCCAACCTGTGTCTGGCACAGAATTTGTCTTTCCAGTTATTTGCAGCAGTGGGTTTGTCTTCCTTGATTAGCAGGAACACTTTGCTTCTTCTGGAACTTTTTTATCTGAGCAGGCAGTCTGGGGCTCTGGTTCCAACACTACCAACCTTTGGCAAGTTACTCAACTTTCCCAGTTCTCACTTCTAAAAAAATGATAACAACAACTTCGGAAGGCTACTGTGGGGACTAATGAATTAACCACGTGATGTTGGAAAGGTTATTTGACCTCTCTGTTGCTTCTATTTACTTGTCTATACCAAAAGGGCTGTTGTGAGGATTAATGAGAATACGTGGAAAGTGCTTAAGACAAAAATGGTCTAACACACAGCCTAAAAAAGTGGTTTCAAGTTGTTGCTAGCCTCAGGTTCATGAGCACTGAATGAGATAACAAATGCATGTACAGAGGATGAATGTACGGAATAGCAAGGTGTGTCTGAGAAACAGCTGATGGCTACTATGCTGATTACTGTGCTGCTGACTGGTTAGGGTGGCTCTAACAGAAAGATCTGAGAACTGAAGAAGTGGCTTTACCCAGCAGTTCACAGTGGTGAGTGTGCCCATGGGGCCCAGGATGCTGACGACATGTTTTTGGAGATTCCCTTAGAAACAGGATGGAGAGAAGCTGGAAGATAAATGGAGGTAGGAAAGAGAAAAAAATAGCAAGCTCACCACTCCGCAATTAGGAAAAGTTTTTTTTTTCCATTTAATACTAGACTTTCAAGGATTGAGATGCAAGCTTTTTATGCAATTACATCCAATGTTAAAATTGGTAATACATAATTTACAAAGATTAACATCAAAACAATCATCTATTTAGATATGCTTTTGTAAAAAGGAAATATATTAGCAGCATTTATATTTTCCGCAATCACACAGCCTACAGACATGCAGACTAACTCTGTATCTATTTGCAGTGATGTAGTGCTTTGCCCCGCATTTCAAACACCAAAACCCACCTGGAAGCTGGGGGTTCTTTTTATTTCATTATTATAAAATAACTGAAAAATAAAAAAAGGCATTAATTTCTACACCAGTAAGAAAAAACAAGTTTTTGCACTTACCTAACATTTGATTGTCTAAAAAACATTTCGGTTTTTAGTCTTTCAACAAAAGAAAGATAAAATGACAGAGCGTAGTGTCTTTTGCTTCTGTTCTCGCATTTTACAAAGTTTTTTCTTTGTCTTTTTAAAATTTTAGTGTTTAACACTATTAAAAGAAACATTGAATTTTAATCTCTTTCTTGTCATTTTCTTGCTTCTGACTAAAAGGAGACCCCCAAAGTGCCCCTACACCCACCTCCCTCCCACCTACTCCCTGCAATGAAAAACAAAAGAAACCACTCAAACGGGCTTGGACATGCGATTTTTCCAGCTCCACACGTGAGTATCTTATACCCAGGTCTCTCAGTAATGTACAGTGCTTCTCTACAGTAAGAAAATACTCCAAACTATTTTCTTAATTCTCTTTTTTCTTTAATAAAATATTTATTTTGCTTTTTCTCTGCTCAAGGGGATCTATGGCATCCCCTGTTTCTTTTGTTTTTTTTTTTTTTTGTTTTTTTTGTTTTGTATTTTTTTTTTTCCCTCAAGAATGACACAGAAAGGAGAAAAAGAAAAAAAGTCAATGGAATGGAAGGTGGTCAATGTTTCTACCTAAACGAGTCAGAGCGTCGTCATCATAAGGGGAAATATACAATTAGGACAGCATTGGTCCAGTATTAGAAAAAAAGTAATGGGGACATGTTTACTATTGTATTGCTTACCAATCACGCAGCAGATATATATACACACACACACAAATTACCCATGTGTGTGTATATATACACACACACATATATATACATACACACACATATATATACACACACAATTGGCACATGTAAAAACCATCTTTTCTCTTATAAGAACATCTAAAACGTATATGTATATGTATGTCTGAGAAGACAACAAAGCAAAGCTTTTTAAATTTTATTTTTAAAGAGACAGTATAGTCTGGTAACTTCTGGTCAAGAGTACAGAAAGGAAGAGACACCCTGGATATACCTCCTGATGATGAAGTCATTCAGAAGGTGGAGAGAAGATGGGACAAGAGATGAAGAAAGCACACTGTCTCTTGAAAAGATGGACAATGAAAACTATATAATTCAGAAAAAAGTAGTGTTTTAAATTGCTAATTTACACTTATAACAAATACTCTGATGGGTGAATACTGCTGAACAGTTTATGTAGTGACTTGTTGGGGGTGGAGTTTAGAGTTCTGTATGTAGTTTTACAAATGATTTTATTTTGAAATGAATCTTCATTTGCACAGCACAGCAGACACATGAGAACCACAGCGCATCAAAAACAACATGTGTGCTGGCGGGGGCCTGGCTTTCTCATTAGAAAAAAAGTATGTTTTGGCAGGTTATGAAGGGTAAAACAGAAATAATTACATGGAGTACTACCTTAATGACCCCATGGGGGCCTTCCCTATCCCATAATTCATTCTGGGGAGTAGAGGCAGGGAGAGGGGCAGCAGTTACAAATGCTCTGAGCTGTCAACTCATGTTTTTACTTTAACCTGGTTGGACAAGAAAGGAGAGAGAAACTTTCCTAGTCAATAATCTGGGAAGAGGCCCCAGCTACTATATCTGTTTTAGGTCTCTGGGGTAGCTCTTGGAGCCAAGGGAGAACAGACAGGGTAGGGCTGGGGATCCTGGCCCTTTCCCTTTGGATTTTGAATTACACCTGGGTATAGGAAGCGGCTTCTTAGCAGTGCCTGTGGGATCAGAGGATGACCCCAAAAACCCAAGCTGTGAGGAGAGGCAAGTGCTGTGAAGTACCAATAGGTTCTAGTCATCAACAATGCGGTCCTCCCTCCTCTACAATATTAACCCTTAGGGTGAAGCAACAGAGAGGAAAATTAAATTGAACTGTCCCAGACAGATTCCCTTCTCTTCCTCTCCACTAGCTCCAAGGTTTATTAAGTACCTAATATCAACAACATTACCCCATACCCCTTTGCCTGGACGGATCCGTCCTGTCCCTGTCTACACCCAGAGAGCAGGAAGCGGAACTGATTAGCTTCACTGGATTGCAGATGTTTGAAGTTCTCATTCTTTGAGGGTCACTTCCGAAAACTGTTTTCTGGGATAAACAAAGTACGCCTTCGCAGTCTCCTGCCTGATCCTTCCTCCAGCAAGTAGGTCACATCAATGGCTGAAAACAGAACCAAGGAGGCTCATCAAATACCACTCTCCCATTCCTTATTCCAGATTTGATCGAAGAAGAACACAGGAATTCAATGATTCCTCTTCTGACCTATAAGCAAATTAGGCCCTCCTCTAGTCCTAGATGAAAAAAGTAGTTGGAAGGAGATCATCTCACCTTCCACAATTTCATTCCTAAGACAGAACTAAAGGCAGGCCCAAGATAGAATGATACCACATTCTTATAACACTTCCCATGCTGGGCCAGAAATTTGAAGTTGTTCTGGAACCCAGAGGTGAAGCTCACTGGTAGAGCACTTGCCTAGCATGTATGAGGACCTGGGTTTGAGCCCCAGCATCATATACACACACAAAAGAGGCTCTTTTTCCATTTATTTCTTACTTATCTTCAATCCAAGATATAAACCTAACGCTTCTTACCGTTTTTTCCAGGGATCTTTTCCAGGAGATTGAGCAAGATCTGGTTGAGTCGTTCCCGTTGGTTATGCCGTCGTTCTTCAGGGGTACAGACTGATTGGGGTTCCGGACTACTTTCCTCTGTTTTTTTTTCAGCCTCACTGACTTCAGCAGTAGTTCCCTCCCGTTCTGACTCCTCCAGACTGGGCATCTCATTGGCTGCTTGCTCCTGACTTGCTAGTACCTCTTCGATCAAGGGCAGGGCATCATCCTCCTGACCCAGGTCTTTCAGCTGGGGCTTTGAACGCTCAGACTTCCAGGATGATCTGCAAAAAGGATATGTGAATTTAGGGCAAGGGTGAGCAAAGCACTTAGGGGAGGGAAAGAGAATGAAGGGTCGAGGCCTCAGGACGGTTGAGATCCTGGAGTCTAGCTGTTGGAGCCTTAGGCTTGAGGTAAGACACTTGCCTCTGGTCTTTATTTTGATTTAAAAAAATGACTACATTTCTCTGAGACTTAATTTCTTTTTGTACTGGAGATTGAACTCAGGGGCACTTTACCACTGAGCTACATTCTCAGCCCTTTTAATTTTGAAATAGGGTTTTGCCAAGTTGCTCAGGGCCTAAGTTGCTGAGGCTGGTCTTGAGCTTGGAATCCTTGTGTCTCAGTCTCCTGAGTCACTGGGATTACAGGCATGCACCACAGTGCCTGGTTTTGAAATTCAGTTTCTTTCTTTTAAAGATAGAGAGAGGTTGAGAAAGAGAGAATCAATTTTATTTAGTTTTTCATCTGGTTTTTGTTGCTCCAACACTTAGTTGTGTATGTGGTGTTGGGGTTCGAACCTAAGTCCTCACACATGACAGGCAAGCACAATACCGCTGAGCCATCACTCCAGTCCCTGAAATTTAATTTCTATTTGTAAAATTAAACCTTTCTTCTTTTTTATCAAAGATCTGAAGGAAAAAATGAGATACAAATTCATAAATATTCTAGCTTGCCATGTGTAGATTTCAGGGGCTGAGGACCTTAGCAACTAACAAAGGCCCTGTTTTAAAATAAAAAGGACTAGGGATGTAAGCTCTGTGGTAGAATGCCCTCGGTTTAATCCCCCAGTGTTAAATAAATACACACACACACACACACCCAGAGCTGGCTCTAATTGCTTCCTGAGTGTAGAGAAAATTATGGCACAATCTTGTGATACCAGAAGACCAATGATAATACAAAGTATTTAAATGGAGTTTTCACTTTTCCTGAATCCCTTTTCCAAACTTATTATTTAATATTTTCTATTTTGGGGAAGGCAGTCATTATACCCCCACTCAACAGATAAAGGAAGTGAAGAAAAGCCTTCTTCTGTGCTTTCTTAAGGAATTTCCCTCTTGTGTATAAAACAAGCAAAAATAAAAATTATGAGCCTAAACTGGCATGCCTGATGATATCTGTTCCTTAATAGAGGTATCAAGAGTTGTTGGAAAGCTTGCAGACATCCAAAGAAATTTGGAGTTACGTTCCAAATTTCTCTCTCCTCCTCTTATCTCTATTTCCCACAAATATTCCCTCTGTCTCAATTATGGTTGCACCTATTAATTCCAGTTTTTCTCTATTAGTACTGGTACTACACTGAGCTACCTGCCATGAGAATACCCAATATAGCAGTGGAGCTGAGTGGGTAGTTGCTGTTTCCTTGCTTCATTCAAGATTAACCCCTCAGGACCCTGGCATACCCCTGGGACTTACCGCCCTCCATTCCTCTTGTAGTTGTCTGGGACATAATGAGGCTGCAGAGAAGAAAAGGAAGTTGTAAGTATACTGTGGATACTAGCAATGCTAGATCTGATCTAGGGCTGCTCAGGGTAATGGAGGTAACTGGATGACTGCTGTCAAAATTGATATTTAATAAGACTTCTATCAACTGTAGGTCACAATGGTTTAACATTTTTGTAATCCTAGAATGACAGTAAGAACAAAGTTTTTTTTTTCTCTTAAAGATGGGGGGAAAGAGGGAGGGAGGGAAGGAGGCAGGCAGGGAATGAGAGAGAGAGAGAGAGGGGGAGAGAATGAATTTTATTTATTTTTCATCTTTTTTTTTTCTGATATTTGTTTGCGTATGTGATGCTGAGGTTCAAACTCGGTCCTCATGCATGCCAGGCAAGCACTCTACTGCTAAGCTCCAACCCCAAGACTACAATTTTCTCTGCCCTTCTCTACCTTTGAAAAGGTTAATATGAGGGCTTCAAAGCTAATCAGCAGACTGAGCAAGTAACTCAAGTAAAGCTGTTGATTGAGCAAACATGAAAGATCAAATGGATAAGAGGAATGAACATGGTGTCAGGCTAGGAGAAAATAAAGGACTAGAGAGTTCCAAAAAATAACAGGGGCATATAGGGGTATTTGCTTTCTGGTTAGACTACGTTTAAGCATATCAGGGTGACAGCTACAAATTATGAGAGGCCTACTGCCATGGTTAGAAGTCTCTCTCAAAGACCCGTATGTTAAAGGCCTGGTTCCCCAGCCTGTGGTACTACTGGGAGGTGGTGGAACCTTTGAGAGGTGAGGCCTAGTGGAAAGACAGGAGGTCACAGGGGGTATGTCCTTGAAGGGGTTATTAGGATGCTGGTCTCTTCCTTTTTCTGTTTCCTGGCTGTGGTGAGATGAGTTGCCTCCTCTACCACACATTCCCCTCCATGAAGTACTGTGTTACCACAGGCTCAAAGCAACGAGGCCAAGTGATAATGGTCTGAAACCTCTAAAACCATGAGCAATTTTCTCCTAGAAAGTTGATTATCTCAGGTAAAACCCCCCGCCCCACAATGAGGTAATACACTTACTAAAGGAAGAAGATTCAAAGATGAGGAGCTTGTCAGCTGGGATTTTTTTTTTTTTCCAAAGAGAGAGGGACAGTGAGAGAGACAGAGAAAGAGAGAAGCAACTTGTTTTTCACATGGCCTTCGTTGCTCCAACACTTAGTTGTGTACGTGGTGCTGGGGTTTGAACCTGAGTCCTCCTGCTTGCCAGGCAAGCGCCGAAACCACTGAGCCACCGCTCCAGCCCCTCAGCTGGGATTTTATTATAGCAAAGAGATGAATGGATGACCTTTTTTTTTTTTTTAAAGAGAGAAAGATGGACAATGAAAGAGAGAAAGAGAGAGAATCAATTTTATTTAGTTTTTCATCTATGCCAGCAAGTGCAACTGCTGAGCCACCGCTGAGGCATTGCTCCAGTCCTGACCAGAATCTTTATGAATGAAAATCATTGATATATATTCTCAACATTTTTTTTAAAAGGCAGAAGGAGAGAGAGAGAGAGAGAGAGAGAGAAAATCTATTTTTATTTAGTTTTTCTTTTTTCTTTTTTTTAAAGAGAGGAGGACAGAGAGAGAGAGAGAGAGAGAGAATATCAATCAATTTTTACTGAGTTTTTCACATGGCTTTCGTTGTGCAGACACTCAATTGTGTACGTGGGTGCTGGGGTTTGAACCCGTGTACTTGTGCATGCCAGGCAAGCGCTGTAACCACCGAGCCACCGCTCCAGCCCTTGTATTTAGTTTTTCATGTGGCCTTTGTTGCTCCAACGCTTAGTTGTGTATGTGGTGCTTGATTTTGAACCCGCATCCTCACACATGCCAGGCAAGCACTGGAACTGCTGAGCCACCGCTGCAGCCCCTGTCCTCAACAATCTGAATGAAAAAAATATACAAGAAAGAGGCTGAAAATATTGATAATGGGTGTTTTCTAGGTAGTGGGGCCAATATAGAATTTTTTCCCTTTCTAATGCTTTTTTCCTTTTCAAGTTTTATATAATAATCATGTTCTACATTTTTGATCCAGACATCAAAGTTTTTTTTGAGATTCCTGACATTCTTTCTGCTTGCTTCTTAAAAATAATGAGAGTGAAAAACAAAACAAAAGCCTACAAATGTGGAGCTGGAAGCGGTGGCTTAGCGGTAGAGTGAGTGCTTGTCTGGCATGAATGAAGAACTGGGTATGAACCCCAGTACCACAGACACAACTATGTGTTGGAAAAACAAAAACCAGATGAAAATCTAAATAAAACTGATTCTTTCTTTCTCTCTCTTAAACAACAACAACAACAACAAAACCCCTATAGATGTGGGGCTCCAGAGAGCAAAGATTAAAGAGAGCTGAGAGAAAAAAGGAAAACCTAACCAGGGTATAATACCACAATCAACAATTTCCTGAGGTATACATGAGGAAATGTATTGCCTTATGAGGAAATGGATTTATGATGTTCAAAAATGTCCCAAACAGAGACAGAGATTTCCTCAGTTTGAGACGGAAAAAATGTAGAAGCAGGATCTGTGACTTCCATGCATAAACCAGACTAACCTGACATGTAGTTAAGAAAGGAAAGTGACTTACTGAGAAATCTCTTTTGGGAGTGAGCTTCTTGGGGAAGTGATCAAAGGCATAGGGTTTGGTGCAGACAGGATAGCGATTCCGGTGGATCTTGTAAAACAGGTGTGCTGACTTGTCAAGACGATAATCACAGATATACACATCTTGCTCCTTTACTCCTTTGGGTCTCCCTGTGAGTCCAAACACTGTTTTAAAGAACCCAATTTCCCCTTCCCACTCACAAGCTGCCTCAAAGCCACTACACATCTTTGAGAGAGCAGCTAAATCCATTAAGAGGGAAACAGTTATTTGGAGAGGATGAACTAATAAGCACTGGTGACTGGTGGTTGCAGAGGAAAAGGAGGGTTTCCCGATATCAGTGTCCAAAAAGGAAACAGGAATATATAAAAGAAGACTAAAATAACAGGATGGAAAGAAACAAGAAATGTAGATTAAGAGCTGTAGGGATTTTTGAGTTAATATTTTGAAGGAAAAACAGAGCATATAATATGGTGGAGGTTAAGAAAAAAAAGGGAGGGTTATAAATATGAGGGAAGAACATTTGGGAAGTGAACACTGTTTAAATGGGAGAAGTCATCAGTGTCACAGAGCTGCAAGCTTTCTGCCAGTATTGCAATGAAATATATATTATTTTGGATACAGAGAGAACGAGCTAAGTAAATGGACTCTACTAATAATGACAACCTACATTAGAATTTTACTGTAAGTCACAAATTGTCTTAAGTCTTTTTTATATATTTAATTTTTACAAAACTCTTTAACATCAGAGAAAACTGATACTTATGTTAAGTATCTTGCCTAAGGGCAAGGTGAAATTAGTACATAAATTTTAAAATGTTAGCTAAATAAAAAAAAGTGGGAATGAACATTTATTGAGTACTAAGCACTACAGAGAAAAAAATGTAGCATTTCTTTCTAAAGTTTCACAGCTTGTATTGGAGACTCTTTAGGCTGAGACATGAATAGGGTGGCCAATTATAGATCAATAAATGGAATATAAGGTCATTTCTTAACTAGCCCAGATAATTTACCTTTACAATATGTATAAAGGTCCAACACACAGCAGGTTCCCACTACAGCCTCCAAGGGAATGATCTCATAGAGTGGCACCCGAAATAGTTCATTGTGATAGAACCGCCGGGATGGAGAATGGTGGGTTTCATGGGGACGGAAATAATGGTGACCAAAGGCAAACCGTTCCTCTCTAAACAAAATTTAAAATGAGAAGGGAAAGGTTTAGTTGATCAGCAAAATTCTAGTGAATATTCTAGGATGTAGCTCGAAGAAAGAGATAGAATGTCAGGACATACTTTTCATTCTTCCAAAGCTTCTCAATGCGGAAGATGTCAAGTTTATCTCGGTTAATGTGAGACAAAAGTCGATAGGACTGACGGACTGGGTGGCCATCGGGGGTGCGCCGACTATCCCTCATCAGATATACACAGTCACCTAGGAAGGCAGAGAACAAAAGAGAAAGTTAAAATGATTTCTGAGTAAATTCTGTTAGGCATCCATTATTTGACCCAAGGTCTATGTAGAAAAAAACTCAATATAAAACAATCTAAATACAGAAATCTAAAACTAGAAGTCTAATTGTGATAATAATTAATTGTAGACTATGAGAATAACATGAGGGAATTCTTCCATCTCTTGCCTTTCCAACGTCTTTACTAGTTTTCAAGTAAGCTTTGTAAACCTGTCTCTATAAATTAGCATCACAGGAGGTGTGATGCACATAATAAGCACAAGGTATAAAAACCTATAGTCTATTGCTATTAAAGGCTATCTGAGATAAGAACTATTACATAGATTACAGATAGTTCCTACTACTTTAGCAGGTCTATTCTGACAAGTAGGATTAGTGCTTGTATACACACCTTGACGAAGCAGCAAGTCATCTCGAAGCAAACAGATGAAGTAGACACAGCCAGGTTGGGCATAGTGGGGCCGCGGGATCATAGGTACCTCCTAATAAGAGTAAAAAGCCAATGCATAAGGGCTAGAATTTTAAGACTTACTGTTAAGTCATTTCAACACACTACAGAAAACTGGAAAACTGAAGACAGGATAAAACTGACAGGCTGAGTCTTTGAAACAATGTTCTATGAAGCACTAATTTTATGTTCACTCACTGTCATCTTGGAGACATCTGAAAGGGTTTTTTTTTTTTCCGTGTTGGGGGCAGGGCACTTCCCACTAAACTACATCCCTAGCTCTTTTATTTTTGAGACAGGATCTTGCTAAGTTGTTTAGGGTCTCACTAAATTGCTGAGGTTGGCTTTCAACTTGAAATCATCCTGCCTCAGCCTCCTTAACTGCCAGGATTAAAGGTACTTGCCACCAAACCTAGCAAACCCTTAGTTTCATATAGTGCTGTTCCTTTCATAGATTTCTAAATATTTCATGTATTGTTTTCCTTTTAATCAAATTCCTGAGAAAAATCAAGGGCACAATTAATTTTTTTTTTTAAGAGAGAGGGTCAGTGAGAACGAGAGAGAAACAGTTTTATTTAGTTTTTCCTGTGTTGCTCCAAAGCTTCCTTGTGTATGTGGTGTTGGGGTTTGAACTTGTGTACTCATGCATGCCAAGCAAGCACTGTAACTGCTGAGACACCACTCCAGCCCCAGAATTAAAATTTAAGAAACAATCGAACTAAAGTTTAAGAAACTGAGACCTAGAGATGTTGAATAACTTATCAGAGGAAATTCAGTGTAGTCAGAGCAAGGTAGATAAGATATCATGTGCTACATCTTCTATTTATAGATCAGTTTTTTTTTTTTTTTAAGAGAGAAACCACTTTATTTAGTTTGTCACATGGCCTTCGTTGCTCCAACACTTAATTGTGTACATGGTGCTGGGGTTTGAACCCGGGTCCTCATGCTTGCCAGGCAAGCGCCGAAACCACTGAGCCACCAATCCAGCCCCTATAGATCAGTTTTATCAGAGGACTGCTTACCCTGTCCACAGGCCTTGGGTCACACTGCTCACAAAGATAGTGTTCCACATCTGAATTCACTCCCATACAGTCACAGTGTTGCCACACCTACAGAAAAATGTACATTTGGGGGATAATAAGGAGTGTCAGGGTGGTCTAAGAATAAAAAACAGCAACATGCAGGGCAAAATAAATAGCTTAAGTAGGTAGGTAAAAATTAGAGATAAAAAAGGTCTGAACAAAGTAAAGGAATTGATTCATAATGTATATCTGTGCAAATAAAATGGGGAGATGAAAAGAGAATAAGAAGATGAATATACTATTAAGCTATTAATTACTAAGTAATATACATTTATGATGTGTCTATTATGAAAGTCCTTACAGTCACAAAATGTTTTCACTTAGCCTTGTCTCTTGCATCAGAACTGTGTGTAGTTATGTATTCTAATCTCTGTATGCATACATTATTTAGTGTGCTATTTCTAATGTTAAAGCATTATTTCAAATACTATATCGAGATCATGTGATAAATGTGCAGTGAAAAGTAGGCAGAAAAGAACAGTATGTAGTAAAAGAAGGGAAGGGGTAAATGAAAGAGATGTAAAAAAAGGGAAAGACAATGTGGTGAACAGTGAGAGATAAGAGGAAACAAGGTTAAGTTACAGTGCATAAAAAAGGTTGCCACGCCAAAAGAGGTGTGGGCTGCATCTTTCAATACAGTCACCATGTTCATCAGGACCAGGACTGTGCTTCATCTCCTGACTCTCACCATGCACTTGTCACACTGGATCATGAGGCCCTCGTCCTTGTAGAGGCCACAGATACAGCGGATTACATCATCGTCCTTCTCATGCCCATTATCCTTTTCAGAGACTGAGGTCTCACTGCTGTCTGCCTCACTTGCTGTTTCTCCCACAATCTCATCAATTTGGGCTGATGCCTCGTGTCGGGCGTTGTAATACGCCTTTCGTAGGCGGCAAACATCTCTCCCAATTGGGGATTTACGCCCGTAGTACTTCTGAAGAAAGCAGAAGAAAGACATCATGTTTGGTCTTCTCAATGTGGCTTAAAAATATACCTGAAGAGGTAGCATCATTTTCTTTACTTTCCCATTTTGATTAACCGATTTTGTATAGCGACAGGCAGTCCATAACAACTTAACCTGAACTATATGAATTAAAATGAGAATCTGTGTGATATTTTTCCATCTGCTGTATTGCTCTGTTATTTAATTCCTGTTAAGGGATGTACTATCCATACAGGATCAAATACTCAGTGATCACAGAATATAAATAATGCTACAAGCTTAATGTATTTTAGATATATTGTAGACGTTCTCCATTTATTGTATGTCCCATCTTTTTCAGAAAGAGAGGGACAGAGTGAGTATCTTTATTCTACTGATGTCCCTTTGATTTTCATGAGATCTGCCCCTATCTTTCTTTTCCTTACTAGCTTCCTCATATGAGAGAAAACATAGATCCCCTGGCCTTTTGAATTTGACTTATTGTGCTTAATAAAATGGTCTCTAGTTCCATCCATTTTTCTGCAAATAATTTCATTTTTCTTTATGGCTGAATGAAAACTCCATTGTATGTATGTATGTATATATGTATGTAATTTTATACACACACACACACGCAATGTATATATCAATATCAACCACATTTTCTTTATCATTAATCTGTTTATGGACAACCAAGGTTGGTTCCATAATTGGCTATTGTGAGCTGTGCTGCTATAAACATGGGTATGCATGTATTACTGTAGCATGATGACTTTAATTCGTTAGTGGTGTAGCTGGGTCATATAGTGCTTCCATGCCTAGTCTTTTCAGGAACCTCCATATTATTTCCCTAATGGTTGTTAGTAATTTACAATCCCACCATTAATATAAGGTGTTTTTTCCACATCCTCCCTAGCATTTATTATTTGTATTTTTTTTTTTTTTTGTACCAGAGATTGAACCCAGAAGCGATGAACCACTGAGCCCTTTCCTCAGCCCTTTTTATTTTTTTATTTTGAGGCAGGGTGTCACTAAGTTGTGTAGGGCTTTGGTAAGTTGCTAAGGCTGTCTTTGAACTTGTGATCCTCCTGCCTCAGCCACCTGAGCCACTGGGATTTAGGCATATGCCACTATACCTGGCTTTATTATTTGTATTCTTGATGACTGCCATTCTGACTGGTGTGAGATTAAGTATCAGTGCAGTTGATTTACATTTCCTGCTATACATTCACTGCTAATAATGGTGAACATTTTTTTCATGTATCTGTAGGCCATTTGTATATATATATTTTTTAATAGAGAGGGATTGAGGGAGAGAGCAAGCAACTTTATTTTTTCTTTTCTTTTTTTTTTTTTTAAAGAGAGAGGGACAGTGAGAGAGACAGAGAAAGAGAGAAACAACTTTATTTAGTTTTTTCGCATGGCCTTGGTTGCTCCAACACTCAGTTGTGTACGTGGTGCTGCGGTTTGAACCCGGGTCCTCGTGCTTGCCAGGCAAGCGCCGAAACCGCTGAGCCACCGCTCCAGCCCCGCAACTTTATTTTTTCATCTGGCCTTTGTTTCTCTGACACTTAGCTGTGTATGTGGTGGTGGGGTTTGAATCCAGGTCCTTGTGCATGCTAGGCAAGCTCTCCAAATGCTGAGTTACTACTCCAGCCCCTGTATGTCTTCTTTTGAGAAGTGTCTGTATAATATGTTTGCTCATTTATTAATTTGGTTATTTATTCTTTTGGTGTAACGTTTTCTTAGTTCTTTACATAATCTAGACATTAATCTTGTTAGAAAAGTACCAAGCAAAGATTTTCTCCCATCCTATAGGTTCTCTGCATTCCTAATTGTTTCCTTTGCTGTGCAGAAGCTTTTTAATCTGATGCCATCCCATTTATTAACTGTAGGCATTATTTTCTGAGCTTCAGGGGTCCTTTTGAGAAAGTTGTTGCATAGTTTCTGGTCCTAGGTCTTTGATCCATTTTGAGTTCATTTTTGTGCAGGTGAGCGATAAGGGCCTAGTTTCATTCTCCTACATATATTTTCACACCATCATTTGTTTAAAAGGCTGTCTTTTCTCCAATGTATGGTTTTGGCACCTTTGTCAAGGGTCAGATGACTGTAGGTGTGTGGGTTTCTCTATGTCTTCTATTCTGTACCACTGGTCTACATAGTTATTTTTTTAAGGAGGGGAGAGGAAGAGAGAGGAGGGATGATAGAATCAGTTTTATTTGTTTTTTCATCTGGCCTTTGTTTCTCTGACATTCAGTTGTATATGTGGTGCTGAGGTTTGAACTTGAATCCTTGTGTGTAAGCACTCCAACCACTAAGCCACTGCTCTAACCCCTACACGTGATTTTATGCTAGTATGATGTAGTTTTTGTTACTATTGCTCTGCACTATAATTTGAAGTCAGGTGTTAAGATGTCTCAAGGGTTTTTTTTTTTGGCTCAGAATTGCTTAGAAATGCTATTCTGGGTCTTTTATTCTTCCAAATGAATTTTAGGACTGTTTTTTCCTAGTTCTGTGAAAAATGTCACTGGTATTTATTTATTTATTTTAAAGAGAGAAGGACAGTGAGAGAGAGAGAAAGATAATCAATTTTATTTAGTTTTTTATGTGTCTTTCATTGCTCTGAGACTTCATTGTGTATGTGGTGCTGGGGTTTAAACCCACTTACTCCTGCACGCCAGGCATGTGCCATAACCACTGGGCCACCACTCCAGCCCCTGTCATTGGTATTTTGATGGGGAATGCACTGAATCTGTATATTGCTTTTGGACATTTTAACATTAATTCTGCCTATCCATGAACATGGGAGGTCTTTCCATGCTCCGAGGTCTTCTTCAATTTCTTCAGTGTTCTATAGTTTTCATTGTAGAAATCTTTCACCTTCTTGGTTAGATTTAGTCCTAGTTATTTTATATTTTTTGAGGCTACTGTAATGGAACTGTCTTCCTGATTTCTTTCTCAGCAGATTCTTTGTTGGTATATAGGAAAGCTATTGATTTTTGTATGCTGACTTTGTAATCTGCTACTCTGCCAAATTTGCTTATTAGTTCAGGCAGTCTTTTGGTAGAGTTTTTTTTTTTTTTTTTTAAATCTTCCAGGAATAGGATCATATCATCTGCAAACACTGATGATTTGAATTCTTCTTTTCTTATTTTTAATCCCTTTTCTTTCTTTCTCTTGCCTAATTACTCTGCCTAGAATTTCTAAAATCTTTAGCACTATATTAAATAGATCTTGTCCCAGATTTTAAAGGGAATACTTTCAGCTTTTCCTCATATACTATGATACTGGCTTTGGATTATTTATATACAGCCTTTATGATTTTTGAGGTAGGTTCCTTCTAAAGTTTCTTCAATGTTTTTATCATGAATGGGTGCTGAATTTTGTCAAAGTTCTTCTCAGCATCTATGGAGATGACTAGTAAGTTTTGTCCTTAATTCTACTTTTTTCTTTGAGAAAGAATCTATTTCATTTAAATTTTCATCTGGTTTTAGTTTTTCCAAAACTTAGCTGTTTATGTGGTGCTGGGGATTGAACCTGGGTCCTTATTCATGCTAGGCAAGGGCTCTACCACTAAGGCATTGCTCCAGCCTCCTTCATTCTATTTATGTGGTGAATTACCCTTACTGACTTGAATCCTTGCATCTCTGGAATAAAACCAACTTGGTCATGGTGTACAATCTTCTTAGTACATAGTTGAACATGATTTACTAATATTTTATTAAGTATTTTTGCACCTAAGTTCATTAAGGATACTGGTGTGTACTTTTCTTTCCTTGAGGTGTCCTTTTCTGGTTTTGGTATGAATGTGATACTGGCTTACAATGAATTTGGAAGTGTTTCAAATTTCATCTCATTCTGTTTCATGGAGTAATTTGAGAACTATTGGCATTAGTTTGTCTTTAAAGGTCTTTTTTTTTTTTTAAACTAAGGATTGAACCCAGGGGCAATTAACCACTGAGCCACATCCCCAGCCCTTTTTTATAATTTATTTTAAGACAGTGTCTCGTGAAATTGCTTAGGGCCTTGCAAATGTCCTGAGGCTGGCTTTGAACTTGCCAATCTCCTGTCTCAGCCTCCCAACTTGTTGGGATTACAGGTGTGGGCCACTGCACCAAGCTAAGATTTTCTTTAAATTATAATTCAACATTGTTTTTATTCTCTTCCAACTTGTCTGTTGTTTGCTCTCATTTTGTCTTTCCTCCTCTATTCATCCTTTACCTAGTCTAGTAGCTTCTTCATAGTATTTTAAAATAATTAAATAATCTTCTCCTCTAAACACCTCTTCAAGGTATTTCAAAATAACTGAATAATTTTCTGTGTACTGTACAGTATTCCATTCTGTCCATTAAATCAATTCAAAGCCACCTTTTCTCCAATGAGAATCATCCTAAGAAGTATTTCTTTCTTTCTTTCTTTCTTTTAAAGAGAGAAGGACAGAGAGAGAGAGACAGAGAAAGAGAGAAACAACTTATTTAGTTGCTCCAACACTTAGTTGTGTACGTGGTGCTGGGGTTTGAACCCAGGTCCTTGCGCTTGCCAGGCAAGCGCCGAAACCGCTGAGCCACCGCTCCAACCCGAGAATTAATTTTTATTGAGTTTTCACATGGCTTTCATTGCTCTGACACTTAGCTGTGTATGTGGGTGCTGGGGATTGAACCCATGTACTTGCACATGCCGGGCAAGTGCCATAACTGCTGAGCCACTCCTCCAGCCCCTAAAGATGTACTTCTAATTACTTATATGTATTACTTATGTGTATTTCACATCTACGTATCTTCTTGAGGAAAGACACTACAAATATGCCTTAAATGTAGTAAAATATCTATATGGCATAAGTATAAAGTTTAGGGCCAAATTAGGTTTTTGCAAAATTTAAATTTATTCTAGTTTTTTTTTCAACAGTACTGGGGACGGAACCCAGGGTACTCTACCACTGAGCTACAAACCAAGCTTAAAAAAAAAAAAAAAAATCATTTTAAGATACGATCTAGGGGTCGGAGTGGCGGCTCGGTGGTTATGGCACTTGCCCGGCATACACAAGTATGTGAGGTCAAACCCCAGCACCACATACACAACAAAGTGTCCGAGGAATGAAAGTCACACGAAAAACTAAATAAAAACTGCTTCTCTCTTTCTCTCTCTCTCCGTGTCCCCTCTTAAAAAAAAAAGATAAGGTCTAAGTTGCTGAGGCTGGCCTCAAACTTGTGAACCTCCAGTCTCAGCCTCCTGAGTCACTGTGATTACAGGTGTGTGCTATCATGCCTGGCTTCCAGAATGCCTTTTAAAATGGAATTTGACAGTATTTAGCACACTGTGAACAGGTAACCCAGGAGTACTTAATGAAAATGACAGCTTTTCCCAACCAGAAACATGAAAGATGATATATAATGGTTCTCTTCAGACCAAATTTCTTAAATTTGTGTTTGAAGTCAGGGAAAAATACCTCAGCATTCCGAAAGACTTTGAGCATGTCAGCATCAAAAGCTTCCACTGTCTTATAATAACCAATGAGGATCTGCTTTTCTATGGTGACAAGATCAAGGGGATCAGAGATCTTCTCATAATAATCAGCATTCCTAGAACATAAAGTCATGATATTAATCTGATATGCTTAGTACTGTTCTAAAACTCAGACGATTACCACAAATATGAACCTACTTTTTCTTTGAGGGGAGGTTCAAAAGAGGAGCTGCCAGTGCTTGTCGAGAAGAATCTGAAAAAGAATGCAAAGTTCAGTAGAAAGACTGTAATATACAAGAGAGGCAAGTATATCCTTTTATTTTTGTCACGTTGGTCCTGAACTCACAGGCTTAAGTGATCCACCTGCCTCAGCCTCCAGAATAGTTGAGAACATGCCCAGCTTTATTTTTTTTAATTTCTTCATTCTTTTTTGTAGTCAAGTGTTTTACCACTAAGCTACAATCCCAGCCCAAAAGCATCATCAATGAAAAAGTAGAAACATCCAAATTAAAAGCTACTATCTTTTTGCAGACTGTGAAAAATCCACTTTTTCCAGAAATATGTGTAAAGGCAGGGATTAAACAATACTTATAAGATTGCCTAGGATACGGATATATGAAAGGATATATGCTTGATATGTAGCACAATTTTAGTTGGGTAATGAGAACTTCCCATGAATGAGATCTGGGAACTTATTGAGATAGCTGGGCTGCTTATAGCAAATTTCTGATCAACAGATCTTCTTATAGCAAAAATATTATTTCTAAAAAATGTTTTAAGGTTGTCAGTTGTCCACAATTAATATTACTATTGATTTGGACTTCAGTATATTCCAGATAATGAATAATTTAGTACTGTGAGCATTTTCTGGAGCTCGTTTTCCTGTAAGTTATTCTATATGGCATAAGTAGAATTCATGCTGAGGTATTATTTCTCATTTTCTGGCAATTTCACTGGAAAGAGAAAAGCCTGTTATCTGTGCTCAGAATGGCACGATGTAGGAGATATATCTACTGCAGTTTCATGTTAGGTCAGATGGGGCAACCTGAGAATGCAAAAAGTGTAACCTTTAGGGAATATAAATGGAATAAGAGCCAAAAACTTTACATCTCAGGGCAGTTTGGTTCCCCCTTCTCTTTGTTCTTAGGTTAACACCAAAAATAAAGAGCAGACAGAGCAAGAAAATAATCAAGTACCTTAGAATTTAAGGTGAGGAAAGAAGAAAAACCAAAGCAGATGGTGGAAAGTCACAATTATTCATCAAAATCTCTTATTTAGATATTCCCTAATTTCTTGGTCAGAAAGTTACTTATACTGACAAACTACCTATCTAAACTTAACACTTTCTGTCCCCTCTGCTACTTCTGTCTTGGAAGGGGAAGGTATGGAGTAAAGGTGTTTACATGAAAATCCCTTTTAATTTTGTTTAAAAATGTATGTTTTTTTTCTTTCTGCTTTTTTGTGATGCTGGGGTTTGAACCCAAGTCCTCACACATTTTATGTTCTCTCCTTCTTTTTTTCTCTTTTTTTGGGGGGGTACTGGGGATTGAATCTAGGGGCACCTAACCACTGAGCAGTATCTTCAGCCTACTGATTTTTTTGAGAGAGAGCGAGGGAGTGGGAGAGGGAGGGAAAAAGGGAAAGAGAGAGTGTTAATTATGTTTATTTTTTCTCTGGTTTTGTTTTTCCAACACTTAGTTGTGTATGTGGTGCTGAGGAATGAACCTGGGTCCTCACTTATGCCAGGCAAGTGCTCCAGACACTTAGCTACCACTCCAGTCCCACTATTATTTAATTATTGGGTACCAGGGATTGAACACAGGGGCACTACTGAGCCACATCCATAACCCTTTTTATTTTTTTGAGATAGGGTCTCACTAAGTTGCTTTGGGCCTCGCTTCCTTCTTCAGCCTCCTGAACTTCTGGGATTACAGGTGTGTGCCACCATGCCCAGCTGTTCTTTTTCTTAATGTAGGAGTTGTAGGGCTTGTGAACCTTTGAAAATGTAAAATTACATATTTGGATAAAATGTGTGTGTATATACACACACCACTCCTTAGGAAAAGGATCCATAGCTTTTATTAGATTCTCAAGATTATCTGCCAATTTAAAAAAACTAGTAAGCCAGGCATGGTGATACATACCTGTTATCCAGTGGCTCAGAAGGCAGAGATGGGAGGATTGCAAGTTCAAGGCCAGCCTCAGTGATTTAGTGAGGACCTAAGCAACTAACTTAGTGAGACCTTGTCTCAAAAAAATAAAAAGGGCTGGGGATGTAGCCGAGTGGTAAAGCATCTTTGGGTTAAATCTCTGGTACCAAAAAAGGCCAAAAACCACTGATGCAATTAATACTTGCAATACTTCATTCTTTTTTATTTTGTGGTACTGGGGATTGAATCCAGGGGCATTCTAACACCGAGTGACATCTCAAGCCCTTTTATTTTTTGAGGCAGGTTTTCACAAAGTTGCCTAGACTGATGATTCTCCTGTATCAACTTTCAAAGTCACTGGGATTAAAGGTTTGCACCACATATTTTCTTCTTTTTCTTTTAGTACTACAGATTGAACCTGGGATACTTTTACCACTTTACATCCTCAGTCCTTTTGATGTTTTTATTTTTTTTTATTATTTATTTTTTAAAGAGAAAGAGGGATAGAGAGAAAGAGAGAATCAATTTTATTTATTTTTTCATTTGTCTTTTGTTTTTCCAACACTTAGTTGTGTATGTGTTGCTGGGATTTGAACCTGGGTCCTTGCACATGCCAGGCAAGTGCCATAGCCATAACCACTTAGCCACCATGCTTCAGCCCCAATGTTATTTTTTATTTTGAGAAAGGGTCTAAGTTGTTTAAGGTCTCGCTAAGTTTCTGAGACTGGCCTTGAACTGTGATCCTCCTGACTCTGCCTCCCATGCCACTGGGATTACAGGCATGTGCTATCATGCACAGCTCATAATACTTCTTTCTTAAACTGCTAATTCACTAACTTTTTACAGGAAATTTTATCCAAGGGAGAGACCTGAATCTTATAGATGTAGATGTTAGTTATCCTTCAGCTAAAAATGTGATTTCTAAACATAGTATTTATCCACAGTAAAATTATAATAAGCTGGGTATGGTGGTACATGCCCATAATACCAGTATTTGGGAAGCTGAGGAAGGAGGATCACAAGTTTGAGGGCAGTGTCAGCAAGTTAGCAAGATCCTAAGCAACTTAGTACAACTGTCTCGAAATAAAAAAATGAAAAGGCCTGGGGATACAGTTCAGTGGTAAATTGTCCTTGGGTTCAATGTGGTTAAAAAAAAACCCAAAACTCTATAATCCTATTCTCTTACAAAAGGTAGAACAAGTAAATTTCCTAAAAATTCCTAAATGTCACTTGCTCTTGGTCTTGGATGTCTCAAGATAGGGTAAATGACAGGATTAAAAAGAGCTAAGTTGAAATTTGGGACAGATCTGGTCACCTTTGTAAGAGATGATGCCATCACAAATCTCTTTGAAGATCTGGGCTAGGCGTGCGGCCCGAGCCACTTCAATGTTTTCCTCTGCAGCTGCCAACCGTCTTGTTCGAACAGATCGAGCTGTCTGGAGGGCGGAGAACTGGGTCATGAAAACATCTGGAAGGATAAGGTGAAAATTAGTTTCAGGAAATGATTAGTTCTATGTGGCTTTCTCTACCCCAATAGATTCCTGCCATTTGCTCTCTTTTCCTTTTCTTGCTTTCTTTTCTTTAATGGTACAAGGCACTGAACCCAGGTCTTGCAGATGTTAGGCAAGCATGCTCTATTTTTCTTGATGTGATTAAGATGAATTTGTGGGCATGGGATTCTTCCTCCTCTGCTTAAAGAAAAACTGGCAACCACTGGCATTTATCAGAGCTACAAATGCTCTAAGAGGGACTTAACTTAGTGGCTAAATGCTATATAGCATACAGTACTCTCAAGTCTGGGCTTCAAAACAAATCTGCAATTTGGAGGGGGGTTTGCTGGGGAAATTGAATCCAGGAGCACTCTACCATTGAGATACAACCCCAGCACCCTCACCCCTGACACTTAGCTGTATACGTGGTGCTAGGGTTTGAATCTGCATCCTTGGGCATACCATGTAAGTGCTCTACCATTGAGTCACCTCTCCAGCTCTGTTCTCTACCTTTTATTTTGAGACAGAGTCTCAGTAAGTTGCAAAGGTTAGCCTTGAACTCATAATCCTTCTGCTTCCACCTCCTAAATTGCTAGGATTACATGCATGCAACTATGTGTTCAGCATATCCCTAGCCTTTGATCTTTTATTTTGATCAGCGTCTTGTTAACTTGTTGGAGGTCTGACTCATCAAAACTTGTAGTCCTTCTGTTTCAGTCTCCCAAGTAGCTGGGATTGTAGGTATATGCCACTGCACCTGAGAAGTCTACATTTGAATTCTGGATTCACTGCTTGCTAATTGTGTGATTCTTGGGAAAGTTACTCAATCTCTTTATTTCTCAGCTTCTCAAAAGTAAAATGAGAATAGTGGTAGTACTTTCCTTATGAGGAAATTGCACAGATTAAATGAGATAATGCTTTTAATGTGGTTAGGTCAGTGCCCGACTGTACCCAGTAAATGACTGTTGTTATCAGAAGATCTGAACTACTTGGACTACAAATTCAGAGAATTTACACCAACTAAATCACTGGAAAGACATAAGATTTTGAGTAAATATCTGCATCGATCTAGTTTTCACTTAGGGTACTCCTTCATATATCCTACAGAATGGCTCTACTTTTTGAGGGGAAAAGGGAAAGAACAGAAGAGCACTACTTTTTGAACATTTGTTTTCAGTTAGAAAGGATACTCAGACATGGCAATGTCTGTTCTTTCAGTCTGTTCTAAATAGTAGCTGAATTCAGATATGCTGCTATATTTTAACTCAAAAAGATTAGAGCAACGGGTTGGGGATTTAATTCAGTGGCAGAGCGCTTGTTCAGCATGCACAAGGCCCTGAGTTTGGTCCTCAGCCCTAAAAAAAAAGGTTAGAGCAAGAAGCCGGGTGTGGTGGTGGCACAAACCTATAATTTTAGTGAGTTTGGAGGCTGAGGCAGGAGGATTCCAAGTCTAAGGTCAATCTCAGCAACTTTGTGAGACCCTATCTCAAAATAAAAAACAAAAAGGACTGGAAAAAAAATTTGGAGAAACGAAATCTGATGGCTTACGTGCATAATGCCGATCTGAATGTGGGTAAGAGTCTTCAAATTAATTAATTAATTAATTTTTTTTTTTTTTTAAAGAGAGAGGGACAGTGAGAGAGAAAGAAAGAATCATTTTTAGTTTTTCATGTGACCTTCATTGCTCTGACATTTCATTGAGTAAGTGATGCTGGGGTTTGAACTCAAATATTTGCGCATGCAAGGCAAGCACCGTAACCATTGAGTCACTGCTCCATCCCCAGGTCTTCAAATTTATAAAGATATTTTTCTTCCCATGGTGTATTTGGCATCACTGTCTATTCTGTAAGCTATTTTCCAGGCCGGAAGGACCAGAGGGCCCCTATCTATCTCACATCTCATGACTACGTCAGACTGCAGGTGATGTTTGGGAGGCTGGTGAAACAGAACTATTCTCTACTCCTGATAGTATAGATAAGGCAGTTGAAAAGCTGGGATGGATGGGTTAATTATCAATGCAGACAGTGTGGATCCTAACTTTTTTGTCTAGACTAAAAGGAATCTTTGAATAGCCTCAAAGTAACTACAATCATCACTTAGGGGACAATTTTATGGAATTAAGGCTCAACCTGGGCTGGAGAGGTGGCTCAGCAGTACAGTGCTTGCTTGGCATGTGTAAGGAGTCGGGTTTGAATCCCAGCACCACATACACAAGAACAAAAACAGATGAAAAAATAGATAAAATTGATTCTAAAACAAAACAATGAAACAAAAAAAATGTTTCCCATGCCTTACCAGACTTGATATTCCCATCATCTCGGCAGATGCCATTCCAACGGGTATATAATGATGCCGAGTGAATACTATCACCAGTGTGCTTCACTTCTTCCTGTTTCTGACGAATCTTCTCCCAGTTTCGGACCAAGAACACATGATGCTTTAATACAAAGTTCCTGCACAGAAAGGAGTTCCTTTATTCACTAATTCAATAAAAGTTTATTACATGTCTACATAAAAGCTACTGTTAGGTGTTAAAGTGAATACTTAGATGTGAAGCGAGCTGTTGTACTGGTAATTGTATGGACAAGGCATTATTAACTTTTGCATCTTGATCTTTTTCACATAATAGAACATTTCCCTATGTTATTTACAAACAACTGGCAAACACCATTAGAAGGCTACAAAAATTTTGGCAAGATGAAAGAGCCAGACCAGATGTCAGAGATTTAGGAAGTATTACAAAATCTATAGGAAATTGCCAAGATGAAGTATGGATTTAGAATCAGTGATAACAAGAACTAGAATACCAGGTAAAGTCTGACATGTTAGGAGGATAGAGGCTGGGGAAACTATGGAATTAATAGGCACAGTGTGTCCATATGAAACTTTAAACTTAACCGAATAATATGTATTCAAAATACTGATCACTCCATTATACTTGATTTTCATGGTAATGTTCATGTAAATAAATGTAACCTTGGGTAAGTCTTTATATCAGCCTTAGTAATTGGAGATTACATTAATTTTATAGTTCCTGACTTTGTTTGGAATCACCTGTGGAATTTTATAAACTGATGCCTGAGTTCCACCTCTGTAAATTCTGGGGTGTGGTATGGGCACTGAAAGGTAGCAGGGTGTGTATATGTGTTTGATATATAGAATCGAATCCAGGGTAGCCTGCATGCTAAGAATATGCTCTACCACTGAGATACATTCCGAAGCCCTTCGGAATTTTTAAAAGTTCCTAGTGCTAACGTGCAGCCAAAGTAGTGAACTGCTGGACTAGGTGAAAGGGGCTAAAATTATAGAAGAATATTATGAAGCTGTACTTCCTAAGATTTCAGAATGCATATTATGGGAGTTTGTGGAATATGTCCTAAGACAATCTGAAAAACAGGAAACATTCATTTTGTTTATTTCTTACAGGGATAGTTTGTACCTGAATATAAACATTCATTTTGTTTATTTCTTATAGGGATAGTTTGTACTTGAATATAGGGAACAGCAGAAATAACCACTGAAGCAGCCTTTTTTTTTTTTTAAAGAAAGAGGGACAGTGAGAGAGAAAGAATCAATTTTTTAATTTAGTTTTTCATGTGGCTTTTGTTGCCCTGAAACTTAGTTGTGTACATAGTGCTGGGGTTTGAACTGCATACTCGCAAATGCCTGGCAAGTGCCATAATTGCTGAGCCACCGCTCCAACCCCTCTGAACAATTATTTTAAAAATATTTCTGAATTAACTTAAACCTTGGAGTATTTTTTCTTTTGTTTTGAGGCAATGGGGATCAAACCAAGAGCTTTATGCCTGAACCAAGTGTTGTAACACTGAGCTATACACATTCCTGTCCGCCCCCCCCCCACTTTTTTTTTGAGAGAGAAGGACAGTGAGAGAAAGACAGAATCAATTTTATTTATTTTTTCATGTGGCCTTTGTGGCTCTGACACTTTGTTGTATATGTGGTGCTGGATTTCAAACCCATGTCCCTTGTGCTTGCTAGGTAAGTGCTGTAACTACTGAACCACCTCCCCAGTCACCCCTCATCATCCTTCTTTTTATTATTTCTTTAAATTGAGATGACAGGTTCTCACTAAGTTCCCCAGAATACACTCAACTTTTTGAATCTCCTATTTCAGGCTCCCAAGTAGGTGGATGTAATTTTTAATATATAGGATTAAACGGAACTAAATACACTGAAATATAGTTGCGAAACAACTACAAAGAAAAACCCAAAAAGCTAAATTTGTGAAACAGAAATATACATTATTAGTATACTGGGGATGGAATCCAGGGCCTCAGGCATAGTAAGCAAGCACTCGGCCACTGAGCTAATCCAAAATTCTTTAGAGATGAGGTCTCGCTAAGTTGCACTGAAACTTATAATCCCCTTGCTTCAGCTATCTGTGTGGCTGGGATTGTAGGAATTTGTGCCACCATATCTGACACATACTGGCTTTTTTTGGGGGGGATGGTGGTGGTGGTGGTATAGGAGATTGAACCAAGGAGCACCCTACCATTGAATTACACTCAGTACTTTTTAAATTTTAAAACAGCCTCCCTAAATTTCCAAAGCTGGCCTTGAACTTTTGATCAGCCTCCAAAGCAGCTGGGATTACAGGCATGTGGCACCACATTTGGCTCTGGCTGAATTTCTTTTCATTCATTTTTTTTTTTTTTAAAAGAGACAGAGTGTTAACTTTTATTTATTTATTTATTTTATCTGGTTTTTGTTTTTCCTGGACTTAGTTGTGTATGTAGTGCTGGAAATTAAACACCTGGGTCCTTAAGCATGCCAAGCAAGCGCTATACCACTGAGCCACCTCTCCAGCCCTTAATTTTCTTTTTTTTTGAAAGAGAGAAGGACAGTGAGAGAGACAGAAAGAGAAAGAGAGAGAGAGAGAGGGAGAGAGGGAGAGAGGGAGAGAGAGAGAGAGAGAGGGAGAGAGGGAGAGAGAAAGAGAATCAATTTTTTATTGAGTTTTTTTCATATGGCTTTTGTTGTTCTGACACTTAGCTGTGTATGCAGGTGCTGGGATTTGCATGCTGGGCAAGTGCCTTAACCACCAAGCCACCCCTCCAGCCCCTTAAATTAATTCTTAATGTGTGATAAGATGGAGTAATCAGTCTAAGAGTGATAGCAGTTTTGAGGTAAATATGAACATAAATGTTACTTTAAAGTATTTATAATACCTGTAATGTAATATGAAAATATCTGTTAATATACTGGTGACAAAGTCCTTCTCTCAACATACACATATATATACACACTCTGCCTATAATCATATCTGAAGAAAATGTCAACTGTCATAAATTAGGAAATATAAAGATATAATTATTTCTCTCTGCCCAAGATCATGGATCCCCTGAACCTGCCTTAAGACATCTTATACAAAACAAAATGGATCAACTGAAAGCAGCTTAATATTTCAAAATGACAAGCAAATCAACTAATTTAAAAAAGAACTCAGGACCATCTTCTTTTTACCTCTCTCGATTGGACATTGGCTTCATCTGTAATTGGGGGGTTAACCTTGTTGGGGTGTTGATGTTTTCACTGGGCTCCTCAGAGAGATGGCCTCTCTGAAAAAAAGATGGATAACATTATAGGAAAAAAAAACCAACAAAAAACAATAAAATAGATCAATCAGAAATCATCTCCAGGAACATTAAAACCACTCGAGAAGTCACCCTTTGCTAATTCCCTTATTTTAGTAATTGCCTGTAAGAGCTCACAAGCAGCTTTTGCTGAAAGCCATGAGATCAATATTCACCCTTTTCTTCAGTTTGTGCTTAGACTTCCTCTTTTCTTTGGACCGTCCAGACTTTTTATGTGTGGTCATAGGCTGGCTGCTTTTGCTGCTGGTTAGTCCATTCATGCGTTGACTCTTCCCTCCGATGATTCCCCGACATTTCTCAAAGCCACACTTACAAAGTTGCTTTTAAGGGAAAGAGAATACTGTGTTAAGACTGTAGTCTCATTTACAAATTGATGCCTGAACACTTAGGCAAAGTTAAGTATGAATCAGGAATGTGAATACATAGGGGAAAATAATTGACTGAGAATATAATAAACAGAAATGGGTTTCCCCTGAGAAGGAAAGAAAAAAACTAAAAGAAAAAATTTTCACCAAAAACCAACACACCGGAGGTTAAAAATGAAAGGGAAATGTGTTTCTTCAGTTTTTTTTTTTTTTGGTAAAGAGAGGAGGGGCGGGGTGGGGGGGAAGAGGGTGAGGGAGAGAGGAAGAGAGTAGAAGAGTCAATAGTTGTGTATGTGGTGTTAGGGTCTGAACCTGGATTCTTGCATATGGCAAGCAAGCGCTCCAACCACTGGCCCATTTTCAGAGTTCTTAAACAATAACTGAGACCTAAATATCCTGGAAAGGTGTAGTAAAAAGCAAAAAACTGTCTTCTCTCATGTACTTCAAAGTCAATAATGTATTCTTTATACCCACGTTATACAGTGCTATAAGTGACAAAGTTCAATTTTTCTCCAGGATTTATTATTCTTACCTGTTTCTCCACATTGAAGGAATGAAAGTTGTAGTCATAAGTGAGTTCGGTCCCAGCTGGCATATCTTTAAGTGCATACAGTCCAATCCGGTATACTCCATTAACAGACCTATAAAGAGAGAAAAGAACATATTTAAGGACTGGCATTCCTATATATATATATTTTTTTTTTTTTTCTATTTTATCAGGGATTGAACTCAGGGATGTTTAAACATTAAGTCACATCCCCAACCCTATCTATCCATCTATCAATCATCATCCTATTATTATGAGACTGGGTGTTGCTAAGTTGCTGAGGCTGACTTTGAACTTGTGATCCTCCTGTCTCAGCCTCCCAAGCTGCCAGGATTACAGGTGTGTGCCACCACACCAGGCTGGGATCTTGATATCATGCCTGAAGAAAAATTGATAAATCACTATTTTTTTTTTTTTTCTGTGACACCAGGGATTGAACCAAGGATCCTCTACCACTGAGCTGGAGTTACAGGTGTGTATTACCATTCTCAGTCTGTCTTTCCTTTGTATCCAGTTATTGATTCCTAATGATTTTCTTTCATTTCTTTTCTATTTTTATTTTTTTGGGGCAGTGAAGGGGCTTGAACCCAGGGGTTCTTAACCAATGAGCCACATACATAGCCCTTTTTATTTTGAGACAAAGGTCTTGCCAAGTTGCTTATTAGGGCCTTGCTAAATTGTGAAGCTAGCCTCGAACAGCACTCCTCATGTCTTAGCCTCCTGAGATGCTGGGATTACAGGTATGTGCCACTTCACTTGGTCCTAATAATTTTTTTCTAATAATTTTTTTTTTCATTTAAAAATTTCTCTTTGGGGCTAGAGAAATGGTTCAGCAGTAGAGTGCTTGCTTGGCATATACAAGGACTCAGGTTTGATCCCCAGAACCACATATACAACTAAGTGGAGGAAAAACAAAAAAGATGGAAAAAATAAAAAATTAACTCTCTCTTAAAAAATTTCCTTTCCTTTTGACTAATATTATTCTACTTCTGAATTTTTATGAATAGATGCTTTAATTACTTCAAGATTTCCTGGCTCATTTCTCCTTTACTTTTGGTACTGGAAACTGAACTTGGGATACTGACCTTCATCCCTGGCCCCCCCATTTTTTTTTTGATTAAAGAGAGAGGGACAGTGAGAGAGAGAGAGAGAGAAAGGGAAAGAGAGAAACAATTTTATTCAGTTTTTCATGTGGCTCTCGTTGCTCCGAGACTTCGTTGTGCATGTGGTGCTGGGATTTGAACTCTGGTCCTCGTGCGTGCCAGGCAAGCACCACAACCCCTGAGCCACTGTTCCAGCCCATCCCTAGCCCTTTTTATTTTGAGACAGGAACTCCCTAAACTGGCCTTGAATTTGTGATCCTATGCTTCACCTTCCCAAGCCATTGGGATTATAGGCATGTGACACTGTGTCTGGCAAATTTCTCCATTTTTATTCTCTCTTTTATTCTATCCAGTCTGTTTAATAATACCAGACTAACAGTCTTAAATCAGTATTTTTGGAAACGTGCTCTATGTTGTCAATTATGGGGAAAAATATATATGTATATATGTGTATACACACACACACATATGTATTTATTATTAATATTACTGTTGATTGAATCCTAGGACTCTCTATCACTGAGCTATATTCCCAGCCTGTTTTATTTTAAGACAGGGTCTTGCTAATTTGCAATCCTCCTGTCTCCTTCTCCTGAGTAGCTGGTATTACAGGCATGGGGCACTGTGCCCTGGTAAATCCATTTGTTAGAGAGACTGAATACTAAGCAAAGTTAGGATGTATTCTAGCCTGGCATGGTGGCACACCTCTGTAATTCCAGTGACTGTGGAGGCTGAGGCAGGAGAACCACAAGTTCAAGACCAGTTTCAGCAACTTAGTGAGAACCTGTCTCAAAATAAAAAATGAAAAAAAAAAAAAAAAAAAAAAAAAAAAAAAAAAAAAAAAAAAAAAAAAAAAAAAAAAAAAAAAAAAAAAAGGCTAGGGATGTAGCTTAGTGGTAGAGCATCTCCTAGGTTCAATCCCAGAACATCATAAAACATCAACAACACAATAAACAAAAAAATATGGCTTTAGTCTACTTATTAAATAAATTAAATAGTTTCCAATGGCTTATTTATATAAATCTTTCAGTTCTTACTGATTTCCATCTTTATCACTCAAGTGTTTATTCTGTTCTATTACATGCAAGTTATTAATGATCTATTATGTAGCATTGTAAATGTTTTATATAATACTTTATCATGGCTAACTTACTGAGTGTGTGGTGTATTAATTACAACATTCTGTTGTATTAACTGATTTATAACCCCTATATTACGAATACGAAAAATAAGCATATATAGGATAATTTACCCAAAGTCACATAGCAGCTAGTAACTTGGGGAATCAAGTTTTATTTTATTTTATTTTATTTTTTTTTTTAAAGAGAGAGGGACAGTGAGAGAGACAGAGAAAGAGAGAAACAACTTTATTTAGTTTTTTACATGGCCTTCGTTGCTCCAACACTTAATTGTGTACGTGGTGCTGGGGTTCGAACCCGGGTCCTCGTGCTTGCCAGGCAAGCGCCGAAACTGCTGAGCCACCGCTCCAGTCCCGGGAATCAAGTTTTAAATCAAAGCAGTCTAACCTTAAAATATTAACTATTATCCCATAGTGTTAACAGGTCATCTCATTAATTTTCAAAATAATACCATGAGATAGATACTATGATTCCTATTTTATACAAGAAGTATTTGTGGCTCAGAAATTCATGGCCCTGTAGCAACTCCAGTAGCATTTGAACTCAGGGGATTAAAACTCAGGATATTTGATTCCATACAAACTGCATGCATCAGTTTGTATATTTATGTTGCTGTGTAGTATTCTATTACAAAAATCAACCATGCTTTACTGTACCTATTCTATTGCTAATAAAATTTGGGTTAGCTGTGTTATTATTTATTATTTAAAAAATGCTGATGCTCTTTTACATGTTTTTTTTACATAAACACTCATTTCTGGTGAGGATATACAAAGAAGTGGAGTTACTGGGATAGAGAATTAATATGTATAGCTATTTAGGAGGTACTGCCTCCCAACTTTTTTTCCTGGTGCTAGAAATTGAACCCAAGGCCCCATGCACACTAGGCAAGCACGCTAACACCGAGCTATACCTCAAGCCCCCCAAATATCTGTGGAAAGAAGTTAGAATGATTTGCATTTTCACCAGCAACTTAAGAGCATTCATATTGCTCCAGACCCTCAATGACACTTTTTATCATCAGTCCTTAATTCTAAACATTTTGCAGTGTATATGGAGTTTTTTTTTTTTTTTAAAAGAGAGAGTGAGGGACTGTGAGAAAGAGAAAGAATCAATCTTATTAGTTTTTCATGTGGCCTTCGTTGTTTCAACACTTCGTTGTGTACGTGATGCTTGGGTTCAAACCTGCGTCCCCACACTAATCTTTTTATTATATATAATCTTTTTATTATATTTTTTGTGGTACTGAGATGGGTTCTATTCCTAGCCTCACCTACCCACCTTTTTTAAAAATGTAGTACTGGGGGATTGAACCTAGGGTTTTGCATATGCTAGGCAATGGCTCTAACGCTGCACAATACCCCTAGCTGTTTTTAATTTTTCAGACAGGGTCTTGACAAGTTGCCCGGGATGGTTTCAAATGTGAGATCTTCCTGTGTCAGCCACTGGGGTGCTGGAATTACAGGTGTGCACCACCATGCCTGGCTAGCTACAAACAAAACAAAACAAACAAACAAAAAAACAAATAAAAAAAACCCAACAACAAAGCAATTTTTAAATTTTTTTTGTACTGGGGATTGAACCCAGGGGAACTTAACGAACAAGCTATCTCCCTGTTTTTATTGTTTTAGATAGGGACTCACTAAGTTTCTCATTCAACTTTTTATCCTTCTACCTCAGCCTCCTGAGCTGCAGGGATTACATGTGTGTGACACCATGCCAGGCTAGCTAGATTTTTTTTTTTCAAGACAGAGGGACAGTGAGAGAGAGAGAGAGAGAGAGAGAGAGAATATCAATTTTTATTTAGTTTTTCATGTGGCTTTCCTTGCTCTGACACTTCGTTGTGTAGGTGGTGCTGGGGTTTGAACCTGCATCCTTGTGCATGCCAGGCAAGCACCATAACCACTGAGCCATGCTCCAGCCCTGCTAGCTGGATTTTTAAAAGAAGATTTAATTCCCTTTTGTCCCTGGTTTGCTGAGTTTTTACTACAAATCTTATCATTTTTTCCCTTCCTGTATTGAGATATTGTATAAATTTTTCCTTTATTATTTTAATGTTAAATTATATACATTTTTTTTTTCAGTACTGTGGATTAAACCCAAGGCTCTCTACCATTGCATGACATTCCCAGTCCTTTTTGAGATAGGGTCTTGTTAAATTGCCTAGGCTGACCACAAACTTGCAAATCTTGTCCCTCAGCCTCTACAGTCACTGGAATTATGGCCCTGTGGCCACCATGCCCGCCTGCCTGCCTATCTATCTATCTTTTTAAAGAGAGGGACAGTAAGAGAAAGAAGAAATCAAATTTTTATTTAGTTTTTCATGTGGTTTTTGTTGCTTTTGATACTTCGTTGTGTATGTGGTGCTGGGGTTCGAACTCAGGTCCTCATGCATGCCAGGCAAGCGCTGTAACTGCTGAGCCACCACTCTAGCTCCCCAGCTAAATTTTTTAATGTTCAACTAATTTCATTAAATCTCACATGGCTATCATGTATTAATCTTTAAAGATGTTGCTGTTTTTTATTTACTGATATTTTTATATAGGATTTTTGTGTCTTACATTCATGGAAGATATTGGCCTAGATATACATTCTTTTTCTTTAAACATTCTGCTTAGGTTTTGGGTGAAAGTTATGCTAGGCTTAAAAATGGAAGAATTTATATTTGATTGGTAGTAGTGGTAATATTTCTTTTTTAAGTATATGGAAGAATTATCAGTGAAGGTATCTGAGCCTCAGTTTCTTCTTTTTTTTTTAATTTTTCAGTGCTGGGTATTGAACACAAGGCTTTCTACATGCAAGGCAAGTGTTTTAACACTGAGCTATATCCCCAGCCCTCAAGTTTATTTTGTTAGATGGTTTTAATTACAGATTGAAGTTTTTTTGTTTGGTAGATGCTCAGACTTTCAATTTCTTGTCTCATTTTTGGTAAGCGATGTTTTAAAAATAATTTTTTCTGCTCCTAACTTTTCAAATGTAAAGCTGACCATGAAAATGGATAAAAGAAACCAGTGAAATATAAAAAAGAACACTCCAGGGCTGGAGTGGTGACTCAGCAGTTCCGGCACTTGCCTGGCATGCACGAGTATTCGGGTTCAAACCCCAGCACCACGTACACAACGAAGTCTCTGAGCAACATAAGCTACATGAAAAACTAAATAAAATTGATTCTGTCTTTCTCACTGTCCCTCTTTCTTTAAAACAAAACAAACAAACAAACAAAAAAACCCCCCAAAACAACAACAACAAAAAAGAATACTCCAAAATAAAAAGCACCACTCGGGGCTGAAGCAGTGGCTCAGTGGTTGCCGTACTTGCCTGGCATGCTCAAGGATGCAGTTTGAGCCCAAGTACCATGTATGAAGTGTTGGAGCAACAAAAACTAGATAAAAAGACTAAATAAAAATTAATTCTCTCTCACTGTCCCTATGTTTTTGTTTTTTTTTGTTTTTTGTTTTTTTTTAAAGAGAGGACAGTGAGCGAGAGAGAGACAGAGACAATCAATTTTTATTGAGTTTTTCACATGGCACTCATTGCTCCAACACTTAGCCGTGTACGTGGGTGCTGTGGTTTGAATGCATGTACTTGCGCATGCCAGGCAAGCGCCGTAACCACAGAGCCATCACTTCAGCCCACTGTCCTTCTCTTTGGGAAAAAAAAAAAAAAAAAGCAACCACTCCGTAAGATGGATGAATTTAAAAATACCATACTAACTGAAAAAACCAGACACAAAAGACTACATATACGTGACGTTCTAGAATAGGCAAAAATATCCATTATGATAGTAATCAGATCAGGGTTTGCCTTGGGAGATGGACACTCACTGTGGGGAGAAGGGAACTTTCTGAAATGACGGAAATATTTTATGTGTACATAGGGGTGTGGATAACATGAATGCATACATTTGTAAAACTGATGAAAATATATGATAAGTATTTCTTTGTATATGAATTACAACACAATAAAACGCACAAAAAATATTGTTCATACTACCCTTATGTTATTTTGTTTTTGGTGCTGAGGATCAAACCCAAGGCTTCATGTATACTAAAGTGCTTTACCTTTGAGCATATTACCACTCCATTATTATTATTTTGATTGATAAGGTAAACATTTTTTATTTCTCAACTTCTAGTCATTTGAGAAAAGGAACCTCGTATCTCACTTTTTTTTTTTGTACTGGGACTGGAATCCAAGGGCTCTTTTAACTACTGAGATACATCCCCAGCCCCCCTTTTCTTGAATATTTTTAAAATTTTATTAATATATTTATTTGTTGAACAACCAAACATGCTTCTAATGAAACAATATAATATATATATATTCTGAAAATTAGATTTACACCCAAGAGCCCCCCTGCCAATTACCCACCCTTATCTCCCCCGTCCTTCCCAAAACATCTCTAACGAATGCCTTAGGTTGTATGTCACTACACCTTTTAGGATTTAGAACATGAGAATTGACCTCCATTCTCAATGGCCAGGGTCTAGCTCCAGCCTCCACAGATGTGTGAAGACATTCGACCCCTGGTTCTCTGGGTTATGCTGATTTCACTCAGCATGATTTCTTCCATAGCTATCCATTTACTTTCAAAGGCTGCAATATCATTGTTTCTAATTGCTGTGTAAAATTCCATGGTATATATGTACCACAGTTTTTGGATCCATTCATCCAGTGAGCGACATCTGGGTTGTTTCCATAATTTAGCTATTGTAAATTGAGCTGCTATCAACATAGATATTGCTGTGTTGCTGTAAAGTGCTGATTCTAAGTCCCCTGGAAAAATACCCAGGAGAGGAATAGCAGGATCATATGGTGGGTTCATCCCTAGTTTTTTGAGGATTCTCCACAATGCTTTTCAGAGGGGCTGTACCAGTCTGCAGTTCCACCAACAGTGTGCTAGTGTGCCTATCTCTCCACAGCCCCTCCAGTATCTGTTGTTTATTTTCTTCATTTTTGTCAATCTGACTGGCGTGAGGTGATATCTTAATGTAGTTTTCATTTGCATTTCTTTGATTACTAGTGATTTAGAGCACTTTCTCATGTATTCATTGTCCCCAGCCCTTTTTTGTTTTGAGACAGGGTCTAGTTAAGATGCTCAGGGCCTTGCTAAGTTGCTGATGTTGGCACTGAACTCCTGATCCTCCTACCTCAGCCTTGCTAGCTGCTGGGATTACAGGCATGAGAGAAACGGGAAGTTTGATGGCGAGAGGGACAGTGAGAGAGAATCAATTTTTACTTAGCTTTTCATATCACTTTCATTGCTCCGACACTTTGTTGTGTATTTGGTGCTGAGACTCGAACCCATGTCCCCACACATGCTGGGCAAATGCTGTAATTGCTGAGCCACTGCTCTAGCACACAGAATGTAGTCTTAAGGTTTGCATATAAAAAGAAGCTATCTTAAGTCAGGAGTCATGTGGTCACAGAACCCATTTTTTAAACTCCTTATCAGATATTCCATTACACCTATAGCTCTTTTCTGTACCCACCCCAAATTTATATTAGCCAATCTTGCAGATTGTACCTCTGAGCTCCTCCAATCACAGTGATAGGACTGCATCAGGTTGGAGATATAAGCAGCCGGACTGCCTACCCAAGTGTGCTTGCTCATTGGGTCCCCTTTGTGGGTGCACACTTCTACAGAAGTAAAGTCTGTCTGGCTCACCCACCTCCAACCACATGTTTGTTTTATCTCATGCTGGGTATTTCTAAAAGGCATGTGCCACTGAGCCCAGCTATTTCACTTATTTTTATTTCTTATTGTGACAAATCCACTGAGCCTCCAGTAAGTTTGCAATAAAGACAGAATAAATGAACTGATATGAGATGATCCATGCAACACAGTACGTAGCACATAGTGAGCATTCAGTAAGTATGAGCTGTTAGTATTACCATTCTTATTCCATTTTTTTGGGAGTGAGTAATTAGAATAAACTAAAGAAATAGCAGGAGCTTACCTCGACTGAAGGATCTGGTATAATGGGAAATTGCCTAACATGCTTTGCATAAACTGGCTCAAATTATGGAAAAATCAATCTCTGTCTGCCCTTAATGCCTTTTGCCCTGCTGGTTTCTTTGCTTCTTTTCCTGCTTCCTTACCATTTCTGCATTTCACAATTGGGGTCACAGCTGTGGTTGATGAATCGGGCCTCATTTCCCATACGATAACTGTCAATCACCATCCCACTATCAAGGTTCAGACAGTAGTGGTCACTGTGATTGTGATACTGCTCAATCATCCTGTTTCTGAAAAGGAAAGAAATGATTTAAAGCCAATTAATGATTAAGCTGAAAGTTAATTTCAAATTTGTCATTTTCCATTCTAATCTTATACCTTTTTCATTTTATTGGAGCACCAAATTTGCTATCTTACCTGAACTCCTGTTCGCTGACAACCTCCCCTAGGTATTCAATGATGAACTGTCCAGCTTTAAGGGGTTCTTTGGTTCTGATTCCCCAACCTTTTTCCTCAGCCCGAAATCGTTCTAGACATTGTACCCACTCATGCCTCTGTATTCTCTGGTTACAGCACTGCTCACCACAAGGGCAAGTGTTGGGGGAACACTCAGCAAAGATCATTCTAGAAAGAAAGAAAGGGAGAAAGTGTACCTCAGTTTACATGATGCATGTTTTATCTGACCCTTTTTTCATATTTCAATGAATATTTATTTATTTAATTTTTTTTAGTACTGGGGATAGAATCCAGGTGTGCTCTACCACTGAAGTACAACCCCAGCCCCTTTTATTTTGGAACAGAGTCTTGGTAAGTTGCTGAAGCTGACAGGGAACTTGGGATCTTCCTGCCTCAGGCTCCCATGTTGCTGGAATTACAGACACATGCCATCATGCCCAGTTCTTAGAACAAATTTTTAAATGAACATATCAAATACATTTTTAATAAAAGTACTAAAACTACTAAGATTATAATATTTAATTAAAAATTAATAAAATCAAGAATTTCTAAGTCAGTCTTTAAATACTGAATGCTTCTTGTAAATTATCATGTTAATTGTATACTCAGTATCTGTGACAAACATGATTATTATTTATCAATGTCAAGAATAAATGAACTGTGCCGTATAGAAAAATTAATATTTTTTTTTTTTTTTTTTTTAAAGAGAGAGGGACAGTGAGAGAGACAGAGAAAGAGAGAAACAACTTTATTTAGTTTTTCACATGGCCTTCGTTGCTCCAACACTTAGTTGTGTACGTGGTGCTGGGGTTCGAACTCGAGTCCTCGTGCTTGCCAGGCAAGCGCCGAAACCGCTGAGCCACCGCTCCAGCCCCGAAAAATTAATATTTGATGATCACATTGAAGACTTACTTTGTCACAACTCATAGTTATTTAGACTTTTTAAGAAAATTATGATAAAGGACATAGAATTTACTGAAACCTATTAAAGTATATAGTTCAGTGGTATTAAATACATTCATTATTATTATTATTATTATTATTGGTACCAGGGCTTGAACTTAGCCAGGGGTGCTTAGCTACTGAGCCATATCCCTGGCTTTTTTATATTTTACTTTGAGAAAGGGTCTAAGTTGCTTAGGGCTTTGCTAAGTTGCTAAGGCTGGCTTTGAACTCACAATTCTCCTGCCTCAACCCTCCAAGTCACTGGGATTACAGGTTTGTACCACCTTGCCTGGCATATTCATTATTCTTATTTTATAGTAATTTCATATTTTATTGCTGCAAATGACATTTCCATACCGGAAAAAACATTTCTAGTATATATGACTAGATGAACTTGTAATTGCTAATGAATTAATAAGTAAAAAAATTCTGAATATAATAGATGAAAGTTGTTACATGTGTCTTCTCACCATTTTTACAATTTCTAGATGTTTTATGGGAGCCATTTAGTTTTGGTGTATGGTTGGGAATCGTATCTAGGCTACTAAGCATGATTAAAACAAGGAAGGACCAGGTGTGGTGGCACACACCTGTAATTCCAGCAACTCAGGAAGGAGGAGGATTGTAAGTTTGAGGCCAAACTGCGCAACTTAGCGGGATCCTATTTCAAAATGAAATTTAAAGCTGGGCATGGTGGTGCACATAAAATATAAAAAGGGCTTGGGATGGGGCTGGAGCAGTAGCTCAGCTGTTATGGTACTTGCCCTGCATGTGCGAGTCCACTGGTTCGAACCCTAGCATCACCACATACACAATAAAGTGTTGGCGCAATGAAAACCACATGAAAAATTGAATAAAAAATTGATTCTCCCTTTGTCTCTCACTGTCCCTCTCTTAAAAAAAAAAAAAAAAAAAAAAAGGAAACAAGGAATGAATTGGGGCTGGAGCGGTAGGTGGCTCGGTGGTTACAGTGCTTGCCTGGCAAGCACGAATACATGAGTTCAAACCCCAGCACCACATACACAACAAAGTCTTGGAGCAACGAAAGCCACATGAAAAATTAAATAAAAATTGTTTCTCGCTCTCTCTCACTGTCCTTCTCTCTTTAAAAAAATAAAATAAAATAAAAAAAAGAAGGAAAGAATTAAAAAAGGATCTTAGGATATAGCTCAATGGTAGAGTACCCCTGGGTTTAATCCCCATTACTGAAAAATTGTGGCTTCTATGTTGAAGGCACTAAATATACTCTATTTGTTTGGAAAAAAATAAATTATGTATTCATTGTGTTTGGAAAATAAAACTAAGTTTTTCAGATTCTGAAAGCAGATGCTGAAAACTAAGATGTATCTGATTTAGCAATATAAACTGCCATTTTCTTAGGTAGTAAGGCCTTTGAGAAACTAGAGAATATTTTCCCCCTCTACATGTATTCAAGGCTAGAAGAAGCTCCATCACTTACTAGGGTATATAAATAGTACTGGGGAATGGGATCAATTTAACTACTTATGAAGATTCAGATCATTCTTTGTGAACAGAGGTAGGGTTTTCATTTGAAAGATATGAATATTTCCTCTATGATTCATGCCAAATCAGGATTACAATAAGCCTTGAGGGTAGGGAACAGGAAGTTGATAGGATCTTATTTTTTGGGACAAGGAATTTGAGGATCTGTGGTCCTTTTGGAGCAAAAAATGATGGATCTTAAGGTTCTCAAAAGTAAGTGGAAACACTCCTTTCACAAAGCAGTTGAGACAGGAACTAAAAGGGAATAGTCCTTTGAAGCCTGGAATGCTGGTACATAACTAATCCCAGTGGCTGGGGAGGCTGAGATAGGAAGATCACAATTTCAAAGCCAGCCTCAGTAACTCAGTAACTCAGGGAGGCCCAGAGTAAGACCTTGTGTGTGTGTGTGAGGGGGGGAGTGTGGGGTGGGGAAGGGTAGAAAGAAAGAAAGAAAAAAAAAAGAAAAGAAAGAAAGCAGGGACTGGGGATGTGGTTTAGTGGTTAACATGCCTCTGGGTTCACTCAATCCATGGTACAAACAAACAAACAAACAAACAAAAAAAGGTCCTTTGAGTCAGGTGCAAAACACCTGTAATTCCAGCTATCTGAGAGCTTAAGCAGGAGGACTGCTACGTTTGAGGCTAACCTGTCTCAAAACGAAATTTAAAAAGGACTGGGGCCAAGAAGTGGTGGTGTACTCCTACAATCCCAGCAACTCCAAAGGGTACTGGGGATTTAAACCAGCTGCTTAACCACTGAGCTACATCCCCTGCCCTTTTGAGATAGGGTCTTACAATGTTTAGGGCTGTTTGCAAAGTGGGCTGTGTCTAACTTTGAATTTGTAATCCTCCTATTTTAGCCCTCCGCTTTTCAAATAGCTGGGATTACAGGTGTATGCTAATGTACCAAATTTAGGCAACATATTTTTATGCTCCCAGAAGTATTCAGTTTTTATAAAAATTTTTCATTTTTCTGGTACTGAGGATTGAACCTCGAGGTGCTTAAACATTGAGTCACATCTCCAACCCTTTTTTAAATTTTAAAACAAACAGGGTGTTGCCAAGTTTCTCAGGGCCTCATGAAGTTGTTGAGGTTCACTTTGAACTTGTGATCCTCCTGCCTCAGCCTCTTGAGCTACTGGGATTACAGGTGTATGCCAGGCTAATTTCTTAAATTTTGAGAGGGTATCACTACGTTGTTGAGGCTGGCCTTGAACTTGTGATCTCTGAACTCCAGCTCAGAAATTGCTGGGATTATAGGTGTGTGCCACTGTGGCAGTACACAGTTTGGTTATACACCATTTTTACACTTGCAGAAAGATAAGAGTACGCTCTGTCCATACCATAGGCAAATGAGTATAGGGATAAAAACCACCTTGAAATGAATTATAAGGCTTTGCTCTAAGGTCATGAAGAATGCCTTCAAAAAGTAGTAGGTTGGGCTGGAGTGGTGGCTTGGTGGTTATGGTGCTTGCCCGGCATGCACAAGTGCACGGGTTCAAACCCCAGCAACCCACGTACACAACTAAGTGTCAGAGCAACTAAAGCCATGTGAAAAACTAAATAAAAATTGATTCTGTCTCCCTCTCTCTGTCCTTCTCTCTTAAAAAAAAAAAAAAAAGTAGTGGGTTGACATGGATGGTATAGAGAAAAAATTGATAAGTAGTAGATTTGTATAAGGTACAAATAATGTTGCTGATGCAGAGAAACTGGGAAAGGGGAGCCCAAATAGAAAGACTGGATTTCTTCCCAACTTAAGCAGTTGAGGGCTTAGGTGAGATATTAAATCTAAGAGAAATGGAACCTTATTTTGTATGTGTTTCAGTATTTTTTTTTTTTTTTGGTCTCTCATTACTGCAGATGGAAGCCAGGGGTGCTTTACCACTAAATTACATGAATTTGAAGACAGGGTTGATCTAAATTGTCCAGGTTGATTTCCAACTTGTGATTCCCTGGCCTCAGCCTTCTGGGAACCTGAGATTACAGGTGTTGTGTCACCATGTCCAGCTTCTATTCCAATCTAATGGAAAGAGATGGAAATTACACATGTGTACACATGTCCATGAATACACATGCAAACAATGGAAAATAAAATAAGCAAATTAACAAAAATAGTAGTGGAGGAAAACTGAATTTATTTGGTTTTGGACAGTGCTGGAGATTGAACCCAGGGCCTTGTACATGCTAGGCAAGTACACTACTTCTGAACTACAACCGCAGCACAGGAGGGCTGTTTTTTAAGAATTAAAAAAATATTCAGGGGGGCTGGAGCAGTGGTTCAATGGTTGGAGAACTTGCCTGGCATATGCAAGGACCTGGGTTCAAGCCCCTGCACTATATACACAACTAAGTGTTGGAGAAACAAAAACCAGATGAATAAATAAAACTGATTCTCTCTCACTCACTCTCTCCTTCTCTTAAAAAAAAATTTGATTCTCTTTCAAAGAAAAGGACAAATGATAATTAAAAAAAATTCAGAGAATAAGATAGGCTTTAAAGATGTAAAAATGAAACCTGTACAAAAATGCAACAAAAGTCTTCTTTATATTTTTCAGAGTGGGTATTTAAAATTAGAAAAGGAGTATGTTTACCCCCCACTTATAAAACATTTACTTGTTTCTAAAGTTGAAGGAAAGGAGGATTTTAAAGGCCACATTCTCCATGTATATCTTCCCTGTACCTAGTTAAAACTCCCAATATACTGCAAAAGGCATACACAGATGAAAATAAGCGAAAAGAGAGAGAAATATCTAATTACTGATACTTAAATTTTAAATTATCTCTTTTTCTGATAATTGAAATAGTTTGTCACTCTTGACATTATCCCATGTTCTGTTTGTGGGTTTTTGTTTTGTTTTTTTTTTTTTTGGGCAATGCTGGCGATGAACCTAGGGGCACTCCACTATTGAGTTATACCCCGAGTACTTTTATTTATTATTTGGAAACAGGGTCTTGCTAGGTTACTGAGGCTGGCCTTGAACTTGTGACCCTCTTGCCTCAGGCTTCTGAGTTGCTGGGATTATAGAGGGCAGTCTGTAGACTCAACTAATTTGCAAATATACTTTAGGTAATACCAGCTGGAAGTCATAAAGAAACTCAGTTCAGAGCTTTAAATCTGGTGGTTATGTGGAAAGAAACAATGAATTCTTTTTTTTTTTTTTTTTAGAGAGGACAGTGAGAGAGAGAGAGAGACAAAGAGAACCAGTTTTTATTGAGTTTTTCACATTTGTAAATTTATTTATTTATTTTTAAAGAGAGAGGGACAGTAAGAGACAGAGAAAGAGAGAAACAACTTTATTTAGTTTTCACATGGCCTTAGTTGCTCCAACACTTAGTTGTGTACGTGGTGCTGGGGTTTGAACCCGGGTCCTCGTGCTTGCCAAGCAAATGCCGAAACTGCTGAGCCACCGCTCCAGCCCCAAGGAGAAATTTTTCAAGTACTTATTTGAAATAATTATAAAAATTTATTAACTTTTTTTTTTTTTTTTAAATCTCCCAGGGCATTCTACCACTGAGCAACATCTCCAGTCCTTTATTTTTTGTTTTGAGACAGGGTCTTGAAAAGTTGCTGATGCTGGCTTTGAACTTGTGATCCTCTTGCACTGGCCTATCAAGTTGCTGGTATTAAAGGCTTGTGCTACAGCACCTACCTGTTTCAAAAAATAGCTGTGAATAAGGTTTTCCTTGGACCATTTGCGAATGGATCTGCCAGCAATACAAAGGCAGATCCTATAGATCCTTTAATAACCTCCCTCCAATATTTACAGGACAGGGCCTTGAATACAAAAATGGGAAAGACAAAACCACTCTATATTTTAGCTGTCTCAATTTAACTGCATCCCTTTGTGGGTTATTTTAAAATTTAAAGAAAGAATATATTTCATTACCTTGTTATTCATTCAATATATGACAAGTAGTGATCAACATTCCTGACAAGTAGTTGCTAGCACTATATCTGAGGGTTTGCTTTCTTTTTTTCTTTTTTTGAGGGCTAGCTTTCTACTGTTTACTTAGGGAAGAGTTTTTCTTTCTTTCTTTTTTTTTTTTTTGAAGAAAAGCAATATAATGTGAAGGATAAATACTTTATATGATATAAAATAACCAATGGAATTTGTAAGATAAATCTCCA
>PVKS010011517.1:0-56451 GCA_004027875.1 Aplodontia rufa | reverse complement strand
TTCTGGGGGAATATACAAGGATCAAGAGACTGAGGTGTGGGTTATATGGGGGTGATTCTGTACTAGGATCAAATGAATATCATATTGTTACTTTATATGCATTTATGATTGTGTAACTCAACTCAATAAAAAAGGGTGGGGGTATACAGTGACATTACTTTGAAAGAAATGAATCCAGAGAGCTTAAAAACAAATTCTCCTTTTGTTAGATTGCTTTGGCTATTAGATATGAAAGTATCCTTTAAAGCAAAAAAAGTGGGGGGCTGGAGCTGTGGCTCGGAGGTCACGGTGTTCGCCTGGCATGCGCAAGTACACAGGCTTGAACCCCAGCACCACATACACAACAAAGTGTCAGAGCAATGAAGGCCACATGAAAGACTGAATAAAGTTCATTATCTCTCTCTCACTCACCGTCTCTCTCTCTTTTTTTTGTTTGTTTTTTAAAAAAAAATTCTGTGGGGCTGGAGCAGTAGCTTGGCGGTTGCGGTGCTTGCCTGGCATGCTCAAGTACGCGGGTTCAAACCCCAGCACCCACGTACACACATAAGCGTCAGAGCAACGAAAGCCATGTGAAAAACTCAATAAAAACTGAATCTCTCTGTCTCTCATTGTCCTTCTCTCTTTAAAAAAAAAAAAAAAAAAACAACGGAATTCTGTGACTAAATCTTGCAGAATTCTATAATGGAGTCTTCTGGTTTCTAACATCATTTTGAACATTGTTCTAAAATTATTGCTGATGAGAGTGAAACTCTGTGGTCTATATGGTAGAATGTGTGCTGCGCATTTGTCAGGCGCTGGGTTCCACCCCAGTGCATGTATACATTCACACACACACACACACACACACACACACACACACACAGAGTTAAAGACAATCTACACACGAACAATGTCCAGAGCCGAAATAACAATATTTTTAAAAAATGAAAGAAAGGAGTCTTAATAAAAATCACTGATTTAAGTTTGATATTTTCTTTGCTGTTGTAAGTCTTCAACTCTTTGTCATTAAAAGAAAAAGCTTGGCTAAGATGAAAAGTGAAGTAAGCAATAACAATATTAGTATTATGAACAATAATAGCTAATTTTGAGTATTGATTACATGCCAGTCTCTGTTCCAAGTATTTTTTCATTTAACTTAATCCTAGAAAACCCCCCATGATGTTGACACTATTTATTGCGGAATGCCAACCTACAACTTTTTTGGCAGCTAGCCTGAGAAGCCAAACTATAGCCTTTGCAGAAATCAGTCCAAAAGAACAGGACTTGGTCAATGACTGCCAGCTTTCCTTTTATTTTATGTTTTTGCATCCTCCCGACTCAAGACTTGCCTGAAAAAAAAAAAATTCTAAACCAATCACATAAGCGCTCGGGAATGAACCCAGTACCAGTACCGACTGCCTTTTAGACGGCAGCCTCCAGCTTCCTCATGCCCACAGGATCCCATCAGACCACAGCTCAAGCCCTCCTTTATTCACTATTATCAAAGAAAAAAAATGTCACAGGACAGAGGCAAACAAAGGGAAACTTTATTCAAGACTATCATGTTAGGCAAGGGAGACAACTCATGGTGGGAGAGTCTTTAAGCAGTGGGGTAAACTTGTGAAAAAGTAAGGAGGTTGAATGGGGAGCCTGGTCAATGTGATTAGACCATCAGTGCTTGCTAATTGACACTAAACAGATGTTGGACTCCTCTCTCCCAGAGAAACTGGGAATTCGGGGTCTTATCTTCCTCGATGACTATATATCAAAAGGATGGCTCTGAGGCCCTGGGAAAAGAAACCTGCAGAGGCCGGGGGCAGGCAAACAGCACTGACACTGGCAGGTTTTCTAAAGCTCTAAGTAAAGCAAGGTCGGGGTGAGCAATTGGAAGAAACCGACTTGACGTTTAATCAAGACAAGGCAATGCAATTCTCTTCTACTGCCACCCTCCCGCCCACCCTTGTGTCCCTGCCCATTACAGACAAAACAAAGCTGGCTAGCCCGCCTTACCATGCAAGCTCCAAACACAGTCTGCTCTGCTTCTGCGAAGGCTGCACTCTCCTCACGCACTCTTCCTCTACTTAAACATATACATCTGAATTTGATTTTAAATTCAATTCCTTCTTTGCACATAACCAAGTCTCATGTTTTATTGGCAACTGTTGACTGCATAATACCTAATAACCCATCATAACTCCTCCTCTCCAAAGTAACCAGGACTGTGTTTTCTTACCTTCATCTAGAGAAGTAAATTAACAAAGGTTTGCCTTCCCTAATTAAAGAGCAAAGTCCTGGCTGTGATTACAGATATGTCAGTGTTCAAGAGTCACACCCCTTGGTATTCTTACCTGAATCAGTTGATTCAAATTTAGGCTCCACCTTTTCCCCCACCCCTCAGAATTCAGGAAGAGTGGCTCAGCCTGCAGAGTTATTGCGAAGGTGCTGTCTTTAAGACTTCCTGCCCTTCCTCCCCTAGGGAGTTTTGGAGACCATATTATTTCACATTCCTAGATAATGAAGACACTACATTTTTTAAATACTTTAAAATCCAATAATCAATCAATGTTTCATTAGGAAATCTTTAGATTAACAAGGCTCTTTAAAAAGACATTGAAACACTTTTTAGAGATCCTTTTGACAATTATCAAACCCCTATATACTATATTTCATTCACTATAAACTAAATGTTTCCACAATTCTAAAAATTATTAGTTTCATGGCACGGCTAATGATTAATAGGGAGTACAGAAAAAAATTAAGACAGTTTTAATAAGTAACAAAGTAAGACACAGAATTAAGGATAAATGATGTGTCAAAACTTGTCAAATTCTAATGAGAATCACCCAGGGACCTTTTCAAAATACTAATTCTGACTCAGTGGATCTGGGGTGGGCCTGAGATCCTGAATATCTAAAAATTTTCTTGGAGATGCCCATTGCTGCTGATTCACAAACCATACTTTGTATATATGTTAGTTTACTTAAAGACCACACTCAGAAAATACAGTGGTTATACTAGAACTATTAGTTTATGCTTAGAATAGTATATGCATACATACACGTAAAAAATAATTAAAGCCATACTGAAATTACAACAAATGTTAGAAGAATTTTGGAATTACAGTTTTTTGTTTGTTTATTTGTTTTCAGTCTATCACAGGGCTACATCTCCAGTCTTTCTATTTCTTATTTTGGGACAGGGTCTTTCTTGCTAAGTTGTTGAGGCTGGCCTCAAACTTGCTATCCTCCTTCCACAGCCTCCTGAGTGATTAGGACTACAGACTTGCTCCACTGGCTTTTGCATTCTTTTTATTCAATTTTTTCTTTTTCCTCATTAAATAATATTCCTCAAATTTACTACATGTATAAACTTTTCATAGAAAGGTTTTTCTTCCTTTTTTCTTTTTTAAAGAGAGAGGGACAGAGAGAGAGAGAGAGAGAGAGAGAATCAATTTTTTTAATTTAGTTTTTCTTGTGGCCTTCATTGCTCAGACATTTCATTGTGTACATGGTGCTGGGATTTGAACTTGGGTCCTTGCATATTACAGGCAAGTGCCATAACCACTGAGCCACCACTCCAGTCCCTCTTTCTTCTTTTTTAAAGTAGAGTCACATCAAATTTTAGCACCAAGCACTGGTGATGTCCAACAAGAATAAGAACAGCAATCATATGTACTGAATATCCAAGGTGATAAAGGTTGTGGATAAAGGGTTTTGAGAGACCAGATCCGCACTGGTTACTTGACTGTACCATTTTGTCTTACAGTCACTCAACTGGCCAGGTGGCTTCTGGACATTTTTGATGCAATTCATCCACCTAATACAGTTTTAGGTGATCATATTTTTCTGTGAGATGGAAGTAAAATCAAAGAGCCAAGATCCAGCCATGCTGAGAGATTACTCAGTACTGAGGACAAGTTTCACTTGGGATGCATTCTCAGGACTCTTGTGAGTGGGAGAAGTTTCCTTGGGCCCCCTGCACACATACAACAGCCTTCTGCCAGGATTGGGAAACCTGTAAAGCAAATTCAACTTACTACTTTTGTTTGCAGTGAGACATCTTCTTAAAGGAATTCTATAAACATGCCACAGGTAGTAAGCAGGGAGGTTGGAAAAGCATTTTAAAAATATCATTTCACTTAATGGTGATAAAATTAACCCTAAGGAATTAAGCTAACTTGAAAAAATATGTTTTAACAGGAGATTTAAAAAAAATAGAGCTATTTGTACCTGTTCTGCATTTCTGAAATTATAGGAAATCAGATTTTAAATCCCAGAGAGAAAACAAGCTAGCCCAACAGGTCCTGAAGAAAGTATCTGAAGCTCCTATCTGCCCAGAACTGTCTCTGAAACTTTCCAGACTCTGCCACGCACAGTGCACCTTAATCCTTTAAGCCTTAGCCTGAGTCCTTACACAAGATGCAGAGATGTTTCTAAGGAATTTAAGGAATGTACTTACTGATCTATTAAATGTTGGGAGAAGGGAGAAATAAATTCTTTCAGGAATGAGAAGAAAATTTTAGTGAAAATTACTATATTTTCTGTATGTGTGTGTGTTTTATGCTTTCTGCTCTTTGTTATTAAATAAAAACTAAAGTCTGGTTAGAATGAAAAGAGCTGACTAATAACCACACTAGCAATAATCACTAGCTTTGAGCATTTGTTGTATGCTGGGCAGTATTAAGAATTTTCATTTGGGGCTGGATCGGTGGCTCAGTGGTTTCGGCGCTTGCCTGGCAAGCACGAGGACCGGGGTTCAAACCCCAGCACCACATACACAACTGTGTTGGAGCAACTAAGGCCATGTGAAAAACTAAATAAAGTTGTTTCTCTCTTTCTCTGTCTCTCTCACTGTCCCTCTCTCTTTAAAAAAATTAAAAAAAAAAGAATTTTCATTTAACTTAATCCTAGGGAAAAAAAAACTCTACTTATTATCCCATTTAACAAATAAGGACACAGAGGACGGAGATTAGGCATCTCGCCCAAAGTTACAAAATAAGTAAGAAGCCAGTTTTGAACCCAAGCAGTTGAACTCCAGAGCTTGCCTCCTGAGTGAAGTCAGCAGAACGATGCTACCACGTTGGACATGGGGTGACTCAACCAAATTAACAAACTCGGGTATAATATTTATCCGACAAAGTTAGTTTTACCAAGGAGACAGGACTGTTGGAGGAAGAAAATTCATTTTAAGAGGTCATTATTACTTTTTCCACCTACCAAGTGTTTTGAACACAGAGTAGTTTAGGTGCTGAATTCCCTTCTCAGCTGAGGGCATCAGACCTGACAGGGGCTAATTGTGATTTTCCAGTTCATAGGCCTTGTAGGTCTCAAGCACATCAAGGTGGTTCTGGTACTTTTCATAACCATAAGTTAGAAAACCCATCATATCTACAGTCATCTTTGAACTCCTTTAAATAAGTCCCTCTAAAGGTCATCCCTAATCCTCTGGGAGGCAGATGGTTCTCCCATTCTTTGTCTGTTTAGTAAGCACATGCAATTACTTGCTGATTGCTCTGCACGAGCAACGTGACTTCTAGAGCAGTGCTGGCTCATCTGTAAAACAGTGATGTAGCTTATTTATCTCGCCTGCCAGGAGCTGGGGTTGGCTCAGAAGATCCTTTGAGAGCATTTCAAGCTCTAAATGAAAATAAAGGACAAATGGGAAGAACTGGAGTAGGAGGCACCTGCACAGCTCAGTCCTTTACCCCTCAAAAGCCAGAGACCTACATGTTTTGTTAATCGTCCCTTGTAACAACACTCCTCAGCAGTTACAAGGTCTCAGAGTTCCAAAAAGGGCCAGATACTAAAGAGTTAGCAAAGATGGAGTTTAATAACAAAAGGGAATACATAAAAACAAGGAAAACAAGTTGTTTCAATAGCACCAGGAAATTTTAAATACCAGGAGAGATGTATTATGGATCCATTCTTGACTACAAAACTTATTAATAAAGAACTACGGACAAGAATAAGTTACACAATCATCTAATGGTGTATTATGTACAGTATGTCTATCTACTTCTGGATCAGATGATTATGCAGTGTTTTAAACATTAAGATTATTAAAAATTCCAGATTAAAGCATTTTGACTGGACATTTTGTATTGAGGGGAAAGTCCTTTTAAATGGCATGTTATTCTCAAAGACTGATCTTCCTCCCTTCTTTTCCTAGCTCTTCTCTTTTTCTTATTAACACTGAAATATGGGTGGAATGGGGGGATACAAGCTGACTGTATCAGAGAGTGACAAGAAAATTTTTGCTTTACTTGATGCTTCGTTTTACGTTCTTTTCTTTCTTTCTTTCTTTCTAAATGTAATGATCCTTTTAAAATTTTAAAGCAAGTCACCCTCCTCACCCACCTTTCCTGCTTCCCAAGGAGCAGATCTCAAACTTCACTTCTGCTTTCCGGCCTTAAACAAGGCGGAGGGCGTGGCAGGAAAGAGATAAGAGCTATTGCAAAATCCTAATTAAAACGGTTTTCTTATTTCAAAGCGCCCACATTCTTTCAATTTAAAAATACCTTTTGTACCTTTCCTTTATGACTTAGGTCCCCAGACCCTCAAGATACTTAAGCGACAAAGGAGGTACTGCTGCTTAGTCTTCCAGCTACCTCGGGTGCCAACTGCCTCCCCGCAGCGCTGCTCCAGCCAGCCTCTAACAAGGTTCTCTCCCAGGTTAATTCCAGGTTGTGTTCCCGGAACAGCAGGAACAGCATTGTCTTCCAAGGATGATCGCTCATCCACCAGGCGGGAAACCTTCCTCGCTCCACTGTGCGGTTTAATCTCGGGGAATCCGGTCCTCGCGGGCGGGGAAAACGTCCTCTCTCCGCGGCGGGGACGCGGGGTGCCTCTTGGGTACAGGAACCCGGGGTTCAGCAGGGGTCCCCGCGGTCTCACTCTCTACCGGTGCGAAAAGTAACCGCGGTCACAGAGTGCTCCTCAGTCCTCGTGGTCATGTGACCCTTCGTCCACTCAACCTGCAGCACTTCTTGTGTGGCCTGATAATCCAAGACCCGCACCAGCAGGGATTTGGGGGGCGCTGCGGTGTCCTGCGGCTGGGCTCCAGGAGCGCCTGTAATTAGCCTGCCAGAAATTCTCTTTTCTCGTTGAAAGAGAGAAGGGCAGTCGAGTTCGCGGTCGCGATTCTCTCCGCTCCCCTGGGGAAGATCCTCCCCACCGGCCACCTCTCCCCCCGCAGGGTTCCCTTGAGTCCCCAACCACCTTTCTGGGTGCAGAAGAAAGAGCACTTTCTCTCGCACCCAGGACTCACGATCCAAATTCTCTCTGGTCTGCGGTCCGAGGGCCCGACCTGCCAACCCGTCCTTCTGGGAGCCGCCCAGCCTTCCGCTCGCCACCGCGCTCTCGGGGTTCCGGGCGCGGGGGGCCAGGGGAGCCCCACGCCGCACCTCGCGCAGAAAGCCGCCGGCGCGCTCCTGACGGCTGGGGCAGTCCGTGCGATGCGCAACTCCCTGGGACTCCGGGGTCCCCATCCTGGCAGGAGGATCATTCATGCGTCGGTTCTTTCACTAGTTCTTAGCAAACTCCTGCTGCGCCCTGGAAAGCGCCGGACTGACAAGTCCTGGGTGTGGCCTCCGCGGCGGGTTACAGGACTCCAGGCTCCTGAAAGCCGGGGACAGGATCAGCCTTAGGCCAATTTCGCTCTGAACCCCGCCCCCTCTCCTCACGCATTTTTAGCCATTCAAAGACAGTCTGACTTAGTCCCAGTGACTCCTCTTCTCCTTTCTCCGCGAGTCCTTACTCTGCTCTTTTTGTCGGATCTTTGATTCTAACCCCTGTGACTTCTCAACTCCATCCTGTTTCCCCACCCACCTTTCCTTTTTTTCCAAAGCTAAGGTGCAAAAGACCCCTTTCCACCGAGTCTCTGGCTCAAAACAGAGTGCTTTCCAGGGATAGCCCTCCACGTGAAGAAACAAGGAACAAAGAAGTTTGTTTAGTTATATGAGTTAATCAGATTCTTCTGGGGGAAAAAATTCATGTCCATTCCAGATCAAACCCCATTGTGCTGCCGAGATTTTCAAATGTTGATCAAAGGGTGAGATGAAAAGTTGAAGCCTTAGAAAAAACAACTTATAGTTTGTCCTTCCTTTGGAGTGCCAGGATCTGTGGGACAGTGGTCATTCCTGTCACCAGTTTTGTTGTAATCAATGCTCAGGTCAGGAAGGGGCTTAGTGCTTTGATGTAAAACAAGCTAAAAAACAGAAGCAAAACAAAAACTCGCTAAATGAATTTAAATTTTTATAATTTTATTTGTTTTCTGTTGTTCTATTTTTAGTTTTTTTGGTACTAGAGATTGAACCCAGGAGTCTTTAACCACTGAACCTGGCCCCAACCCTTTATATTTGTTATTTGGAGACAGGGTCTGGCTAAGTTCCTTAGGGACTCACTTAGTTGCTGAGGCTGCCCTCAAACTTGCAATCCTCCTGCCTCACTCAGCCTCCCAAGTGGATGGAATTACAGGCACACACCGCTGTGCTAAATGGCTTATCTTCTTAAAGTTTTCATTGTTAAATGTATATGTATCAAACACAGAAGTCAGAGATAATAAGTCAACATTAATTTACATGAAAATCACCTACAAATCAATGCCCTACCCTACTCTCAAAGATTCTGTTTTTTAAAGGATTGGGATAGGGTTTGGAATACTGATTTTTAGCAGCCCACCAGTAATTTCAATGCTAATGGTCCATGGACACTACAAAACATAAAGAAGAATAAATATCCTTCTCATAATTGACAGAAGTGACTATAGCTCCTTTATCCATGATCCTTTTGGTTTAGACCTAATTTAATCCTCTCACTCCCTAAATAAAGATTAATAATGTCCCTATCACTGAGTTGACCCCACTCCTTGACAACCTTGAATCTAGCACTGGCTCCTACTTCCTGAAGTTTACTTTAAAACCATCAGCTCAAGTCCAAATCCTATAAAGAGATCCTTTCACCTCTCCACTTAATGAAATGTTCCATAATTATTCAAGGGTGTATTCTTGCCTGCTGAAGCCAGAAAAACTTATTTTTCTTCAGTATAGGTGTGTTCCTTCCTGTCTTTGTTTACTAGGATAAACAGCTTGTCAATTCAGAAGGCCATGCCTCCAAATGAAATAGGAATGTAGGTTGGGGCAGGGAAACAGGAATTGAGAGAGCAAACTGGGAACAGAATGGACTTAGTGTTAGATAGCTGTCAATAATGATGGCCATATTTAGATGTAAATTCCTCTTTCACAAAGCACAACCATTTAGAGGTACTCTCCCTCACTACACCTGAGCCCACAGCCCTGCTCTCATTAGAGAGCCTCAAGAGCTAAGAAATTCCCCCACTCCAGACCACCTGAAGCTGTTCTCTCCAGTCCTGGGAGCAGCCATGCTATTCTCTCTGGTCCTGGGAGTAGCCATCCTGTCACCACCACCCCCCAGTAAAATCTCTTGCCTCAGCTACCAGGGGTCTTTTTCCGGCTGAGCGTGTCCAACAATGGTTCCCAGCATGCCCAACACTTAGAATATTTGGCTAAATGGCAATGCAGCAATACATTAAATGAATGAACATATTAAGCAAATGAAACAATACATTAAGAAGACTTTGTTTTTGAAACTTAGGAAATGCCCCACACAGGGTGGTGCACACCTGTAACCCTATGAACTCAGGAGGCTGAGGCAGGAGAATTGCAAGTTATGGCCAGACTCAGCAACTTAGTGAGACCCTGTCTTAAAATTTAAAAAATAAAATAAAAAGGGCTGGGGATATACCTCAGTGGTAAAGTGCCCCTAGGTTCAATCTCCAGTACCAAAACAAACAAACAAATACCTTAGAAAACACAGTTGTGGAAAGCAGAGAGAGGAAGAATTTTTCTATTTCAACATATTGCCTATAATTTGTATTTCTATATCTAGTTCCAGAGTTAATATGACACTAATCTATAGGGCTCCTTGGCACTGTGGCAGATTAGTTGCCCACAGGTAACAGAATTCACAATTCAGACAATGCTCTTTCTTTCAGCAAAGACTCCTAGGCATACATACTGTTATTGAGTCAGTTGGTAAATAAATTTGACCAGAGAATATTTTTCATCTTTAGAGATTAAAGAGCCTGACATATTATGACAGATTGTGTTCACTCATATATCATTTTATCAGGAAATAGATTAGTGGTGGTTTTACGTGAAGCTCAGGCCTCACCTGATACCAATAGATCAGTATTTATTGCATACGCATAGATCACATCACAGAAAGTACCAACAAGAATGTTTGAATATCTGAAATCATTCTTAAGAAACTGGTCATAAGGATCACTGTATAATGGAGTTTATTTATTGGTTGCTGTGTGCATGTCCATCATGTATGACTGTTGTTCTTGCTGAGTAAATGCAAAAAAAAAGTATAGCTGGGGTTTCTCAACAAGGTTGGGAAGGCAAAGCTAATGGATATGAAACAGCCAAACTTGCCAATTTGTCAATGATATTGGGCTATGTCAGCATTTTTTTTCAAACTTGACTGTATATTAAATAATCTATGGAAATGTTTAATGAAATAATTGTATTTGGCCTTCCCGGAAAGATTTTGGCTTAATTGGTCTGGACTGTGGCTGGGAGCGCTGATATATTTTGTTGTTGTTTTATTTTGTTGGTACCAGGGATTTAACCCAGGGTGCTTAACCACTGAGCAACATCACTAGTCTCTCTCTCTCTCTAAATATATATTGAAATAATATATATATGTGTATATTGAGATATATATGTATATATTGAGATATATATAATTTTTCTCTGAGACAGACAGAGAGAGAGAGAGGAGAGATTTAATTTTTTATTTTTTTCATCTGGTTTTTGTTTTTTCTCCACTTAGTTGTGTATGCAATGCTGGGGATTGAAACTGGGTCCTCATGCATGCCAGCCAAGTGCTCCACTGCTGAGCCACCTCTCCAGCACCATCCCCAGTCGTTTTTATTTTTTATTTTGAGACAGAGTCTAGCTAAATTGCTTAGGGCCTCACTAAGTTGCTGAGACTGGCTTTGAACTTGCAATCGTCCTGCCTCAGCCTCTTGACCTGCTGGGATTACAGGGGTGCCCCACTATGTCTGGCAGAGCACTGGCATTTTTAGAAACTTCCCAGATGGTTCTAACAGGCCACAAAGTTTGAGAACACTAAATTAAGTTATCTTTAAGGCTACGACACTAAATAAAGGAAAAGGAAGAATAAAATATATTGAAATGTTACACTGGCTCCTATAAATATGTACAGTTACTGTTCATTAAAAATACATATAAAACAACAAATAGTGGTAAATCAATGTATGTAGTGGAATACCACTCAGCAGAAACAAGCAATTAATGATTGATTCACCCAATCTTATTCTGGACAAAGAAGTTAGCTAAGAAAAGAGTATGTATTATATTATTTCATTTATATAGGATCAGAGAAATTGCTAACTAATTCAGAGTGACAGAAACCCAATCAATTGTTGGATAGGATATGCAGTGGGACAAGGAAATGGACAGGAGTGGAAGAGACCACAAAGATTTGTAAGAAAGCATTTGGAGATACTGAACATGTTCATTATCTGTGTTAGAATATTGTGCAAAACTTATCAGACTGCACAAACTAAGGATGTGAAGGCAAAGATAACTGTATTTTTTACTGTTCAGTATTTGGTGTTCTTTTGATAAGCAGTTATTGTTCGCTTGCCTAACAAAATAAAGGCATATATAATTATTTTTTCAATAGGAGTAAGATGTGCATTACAGACTACACTTTAATAAGTAGATTTAAAAGTAAATAAATTCAGTACAGGAAAGGTCACACTGTACATTGGATGAGACCTAGAATAGTTGAAAAAAACTATGGAAAAAAGTGAAATTCTTTCTATCTGAATTGGTTTGGGTAGTTTAGAAGCTACAGTAACCAACTGTTGTGAACTGAATTGTGCAGAAACTGAAACCTTAACTCCCAATGTGACTCTCAGGCAACAGAGATAATGAACGTTAAAGGAGGTCTTAAGGGTAGTGCCTTTGATATGATAGGACTCAGCCTTACAAGAAGGGGAAGGAGACAAAGAAGAAAAACAGACAGAAACAGATCCTGCTTGTTCTTGGTTCCTCCGCACCCTCCTGCCAAGTGAGAACACTGGGAGAAGACAGCCATCCACCAGCCAGGAAGCAAGGGTTCACCCAACTCAACCATGCTGGTGCTCTGATCTCAGACTTCCAGCCTCCACACACTGTGAGAACATAAATTTCTGCTGCTTAACACACCCAATCTATGGTATTTTGTTGTGGCAGCCTGAGCCAGTACAACAACTCAAACTCACTCAAGGAAAATAGGCTTTATCATAAGGATATTAGGAGCTCAAATATTTGTTGAGGAAGTAGAATGATTAAACTTTAAATTATAGAACTCAAAGTTGTTACCAGGGATAGCAAGTTGGTATAGCAGGAGAAGTCTCAGTAGGTTCCATCTCTGGACTGAATCAATCATCTCTCTCACTTGTGTTTGAGGAACTTAGAAATCAAAATTCCTCTCAGAAGTAAAGTGGCTGAGTTTTATACCATGTTCCTACTCTTTGACAATGCCTTTGGGGAAAACTTTGTCTTGCACAAGGAAAAGTAATCAACTGGCAATAAAACTGTATAATCTATCATGTAAACAATTTGGATATGGTAGTGATAGATACGATATTCTAGATGAGGCAATATTTTTTTTTCTCTTTTCCAGTACTGGGGTTCAAACCTAGGGCCTTGTGCATGCTTGGCAAGTACTCTACCACTGAGTTACATTCCTAGCTTTACATAAGGCAATATTATGACTCATGGTGCAATGGTAAATATAGAAGCATATGAGAAAAACAGTTTTCTACTCGAAATTTCTTTTCTCATAAATCAAAAGAGATATTTATGATTTTATCCATTCCCACAGTTTCAGCTCCAACCTATATAGTGATAATTCTCAAATGTATATCTATATCTGTATTCTAGTTTCTGTTGCTTTTTTCTTACTTCCAGTATTACAGAAGATAATATTACTATCTCAAATTATTTACTTCCTCATTTCGAAGGAGGATCATACTTCTTTTTTTAACCTTGGAATTTGCAAGGCATTTCCTACCCCACTGATTTTGACTTTGGCCATACTTGTTGGAGCTTGTAGGATGTAAGGAAATGTGACATTAGATGCCTCTGACAAGAAGTTTAAAGTGTCATTGCAAGGTTGGTTTTGGGCTTGTCCCAGATCAGGGCTGCTATTTTGGTCATGATTCCAGATGGAAGACAACACATGGAATAGGACTGAGTAGACTCCAGTGGAGCTGCATCAGCTGATACGTATTCTGAAAAAGAAATAAACTTTTACTTTCATAAACCAGCGAAACTTTTGGGTTGTGTCTTACCATAATCTAATGAAAAAAAATATATATGTTTCTGTTGAATTGTCTACTGGAGATCTCTTGTGAATGTTCTGTAATCACTTTTAACCTGAAACACCTAAAATTGAATTCATCATTTATTCTCTTAAATCTGCTTTTTCTTTCTGTTTCTTATCTCAAAGACTAGCATGACTGGCAATTCTATTGCCTTTCCTTTCACTCAGTGGCCACATCTCTCCCATATATTTAACGTGTAACAGAGTGTTGTAAATCCTATGTTAATTTTTTTTTTTCCTTTCTGTCCCTTCCTTTCCAATCTCCATAACTACAAAAACAAAGACAGACGTAGGCACAGCATAAAAAATCTTCATGATTCTACCCCAACCAATCATACATAGGGCTGAATGAATCCAAAAAAGGACCAAATAGCCTAAATGAATTCAAAGGGCAGGTTTTAGAATAGTGTGAGGTTCTTCTGTATCAATAAAATTTTATTTTATTATGAATAAACCTCAAATACAGCAAGCCTTTACAAAGGGAGTTTAATTATATTTCCTTTTATAAATGAGGTTCTCACGACCTGAAAAGATCAGACTACGTAACAAAAAAATAGTACCAGACTGAGTCAGTAGCCTGCGTTGGGCCATATTACCTTTGCAAAGTCTTCTAATGTCGCCCAATTTGTGTTCTTATCTGTGGGGTATACATGATACTTCCCTGCTTCTCTCAGAATTGTTATGAATTCCAAATTAAACAGTCCTTCTAGTAACTTTTCTAAACTATAAACTTTTCTAAACTGTGAACTATTTTTAATTTAACTTTTTTTTTCAAGAGAGAAGGACAGTGAGAGAGAAAGAGACAGAGAGAATGAATTTTTATTGAGTTTTTCACATGGCTTTCGTTGCTCTGACACTTAGTTGTGTATGCAGGTGCTGGGATTTGAACCCGTGTACTTGTACATGCTGGGCAAGCGCCGTAACTACTGGGCCACTGCTCCAGCCATAATTTAACTTTTTAAAACTCATTTTTTTTAGAATTCAGAACCCAATACATGTGTGTGTGTGTGTGTGTGTGTGTGTGTGTTTTGCAGAAGTCAAGGACTTAATCTAAGAAATGAGAACCAGACTCACAACTTTAGGATAGAAGAGCAGGCATTCACAATTATAAATTGAGGAAAAAGAGAGGAAGAATGTGAGAATGACAAATCTGTGAACATCTAGCAGTTTATTAGCTTATTAGCCCGGTGGTCTATAAAAGCTGAGTTTTTTTTTTTAAAGAGAGATCTTTGATTTGAATTTTGAGAGACTGGGCTGGAGCGGTGGCTCAGCAGTTGGAGCGCTTGCCTGGCATGACAGAGGACCGGGTTTCAAACTTAGCACCACATACTCATCTGGGTGTAGGAGAAACAAAGGCCAGATAAAAAGCTAAATAAAAATAAAGTTGATTCTTTCTTTCCTCTCTCTCTCTCTCTCCCTCACTTTCTAAAAAAAAATTTTTGAGAGACAAATGTGCATATTTTTTGGGAGAAGATAACAGAGGCTTAAATTTACCTGAAGCGAACTTCCTATGCAAATTTTGAATGAAGCCCTGAAGCCCTTTCACTCCATAGCAAAAGTGGTGACTCCTCCCTAAGATGATGTTGGCGAGATATTTTGTAATTCCAGGTTAAGAACAACAACAACAAAATGTAGGTTTCCCAGCTGATTGCCAGTGTTGACTCATGCAGCCTTCTGAGGTGTAAGTAGCAGCTTGGAAGAAATTTTAAAATTGTAATTCAGTGTCAGCTGTCTGCCTTTTCCAAGGTATTAAAGTACATTCATCATCATTCTCCCGTCAGAGGTCAAGGTTTAAGACCAGGTGCTCTGACTGAGTATGAATAAGCAACTTACTAAACAGGATATGGCATCACCAGTAGTCGAGTCAACATTAATGATGATAATAAAAAGCCAGTGTGTTTCAGCCCAAATCCATCTAGGGCATTAGTTTACCACTTCCACAGCAGCACATAGGGTTTTAGAAATTTGAATTAGAAATTCAAATTTTAGAAAATAGAAATTCAGGTTTTAGAAATCTGACTCAATAAAAGTTAATATTTATTCACATTTTCAAACAAAACAATTAGTAAAATATATGTTGCAATCTTCATATCCAATCCTGATTAGGGTATAGTAAAACATATTAAGAGGGTAAGGTAATGTTTTTCCTGTTACATTATTAAGTGATCCACATTTGTGCAACCAAGGTGGGGTTTTGACAATTGTGGGAATCTTGACAATATTTTACATCCATAGTTTTCATTCCCAAATATTTAGATCCATATGAAGATTTATAAATGTGCCATGTTATATCAACAAAGGAAACGGTAGGTAGAAAAGACTGTCTGCCGTTTAGCAAGTGTGCACACCCGTAATCTGGAATGGCCATCAATTCAAAGAAACTGTTAGTAGTATTCCCTCTCATCTCTTATACATACTTTAAATTCACCCCTTAAGGCCAAGCCTTCATCAAAATGCACGTTAGGTTGAGTTGTTTATTAGCAAACCCTCCTCATCCTGTCGTTCCCCTCTTTTCTCAATCTCTGTATTACGGACTGTTTTAGTCACCTTTTCATGGCTGTGACTAAAAGACTGGACAAGAACGATTTTAGGAGGGAAAGTCTATTTGTGGGCTCATGGTTTCAGAGGTCTTAATCCATAGAAGGTGAGTCCTGCCAGTTAGAAAATATATAAGCAAAGGCACAACCCCAACGCCCCACCTCCTCCAGCCATACCCTACCAACAATACCATACCCAACCAACAATTAGCAGCTAATCCAATCAGGGGATCAACTCACTGATTGAATGAAGGCTTTCGTAACCCAATCATTTCACCTCAGCCTTCCTGGATGTCTCACACATGAAATTTTGGGGGACACCTCACATTCAGACCATAAGACGGACAATGTTATATTTTTTCTTATTCTCTCAGTTTTCTATTCCTGACAACTATCCTTTCCTCTGACTGTGCTTTCCATCTCTTTTACTCCGTCTCTGTGCTTTTTCCTCCTCCATCACCTCCTTTTCCCCCTGTCTCTCTTTCCCCTTCTATTTGTCTTTTATGCAACCCTTCTTTCCCTTCTAGCATAGTATAGTGCAGAATTTCAGATTGTGGGTGGTGTAGCCAAACTCCCTACCTTTAACTCTTGTCTTTGCTATATACTATTTTGCCTTGGAAAGGATGCTCACCTTCTCTTTGCCTCATTTTCAAAAGAAGAGTTTGGGTAAGAAGAATATCAATCCCATAGGGTGAGTTGGCATACATAAAGCCCCTAGAATAATGTACAAAACTTACAGATACCTTTCCTTTACAATGAAAGCAGGGATTTTTATTTCTTTTTTTCATTGTGGTGTAACCATCCCTACTATACCCTAACAGCTCCCAATACCACTGTTGAATTAATCAACAGCCCTTTCTTCTCTATTTCAATCATTTTATCTGTATACCCTTTATCTAGATCTGTTAATTATTAATATTTTATCACTTTAATATATTTTCTATTTTTCATGCTTTACACACACATGTATTTACACACAGACAGATGGACAAATCTTTCATTAGGAACCATTTAAATAAAGTTATAGAAATCAGACTTTACTTCTAAATACTTCAGCAGACTTTTAAAATATTAATTCTATGCATCCACTTTATCCTATTTCATCTAATAAAATTTATAAGCAGTTATTGATATTATTTAATAGAGATCACATTTAATTTTCCCAATAGTCTTCAGAATGTGTATTTGAAATTTTATTCCTCTGAAGGCTTATAACTTACAGTTACTTAAGTATCTTTACTGTTTTATAATCTAGAGTGAAGCACTAATTTTGTCTTCCATGACATTAAGTTTCGAAAAGTTCAAGCCAATTGTCTGATAAAAAATTTGGGATTTTTCTGATTGCTTCCTTATAATTAGGTTTAAGTTAAATACTTTTCATAAGAAAACCACATGGGGGGCTGGAGCAGCTGCTCAGCAGTTAGAGTGCTTACTGGACATGTGAGAGGACCTGAGTACAAATCCCAGCACCACCTACACTATGGAGTGTTGGAGAAACCAGAACCAGATGAAAAATAAATAACATTGACTCTTTCATTCTTTCTCTCTTTCTCATTCTCTCTCTTAAGAAAAAAAAGAATTCCGCATGGGTAATATGTTTCATTTCTCATTGCATCACATCAGAAGACACATGGTGTGAGGTTGCTCCAATATTACTTTTGCTAAGGGATCACACCTTTAGAATGGTGACTCCCTGAACAGCTACACTTTAGAGGTACATTTTACCCCTTACAATCAACAAGTAATCTGTGAGATGAGAATTCAACACTTATGTTACCATCCTGTTTCCCAACATCCATTCATTTATTGGCTTTACCACTCGTTGATAATTTTTGCCTGAATCAATGATTAAATTGGATATTTCAAAAATTAGTTTTCTAATTTTGTTAGCCTTTCCAAGTTTCTTAATATTATTCTCTAAAGAAGAACTTTTGCTTGCCACCCCACTTCTGTTTTTAATCACGGTGAACTCAGTTTGTGCCAGGTATGGGTGGCACATGCCTGTGAAGTGGGGTTTTTTAAGGTACAAATGGAACCCACTGGCAAATGAGATTTGGGCCCAAAATACCTCTTTTTTATATTAACAGCTATACCCAGTAACTTGGCACCAATATTCATCTTGGTTCTTGTATAATGAACTTTGAAAAATTAAAATCCATGGGCAATCACAGAAGAGAAAAATAAAAGAAGTGGAATTTATTTAGGAAAAGAAATGAACTCCACAATGCAGAAAGGGATCTGAGCACAGGATTTCTGTATGCAAGAGCCCACCAAGCAGGATCTCCCAGAGCAGGATATTCAAATACAGGAACCTCAGATGCAGAATTCTCGAAAGCAGGACCCCTGTCAGATGTGCTAGCCCAGGGTTTATATTGGTCCTGGGCCTAAGCATCAGTTATGCAAAACAATCATCAAGAAAAAGCACCAGTTCCTTCCCATTGGTCCTTACCCCCACCTGCCTCTGAGAATAAAGAAATGGTGCCTCAAATGAGCACCAAAGTCTTGTTTTTAAGAGCCTTAATAATGCACATCAATCTTTGTTAGTCTACTTTCAGATGGGTCCCATTACCTATTCACTATACTCTGTTCTCATTCATTCCCCACTCTGAAGAACTTTCCCTAACTGTAGATAAGTAAAGGGACAATGACCATTCTTAGCTAGTTCCAGCTGAGAGGGGGTGTTGAAGAGGATGGCAGTGAGGGACCCTTCCCCAGAGGTATATATAAATGGGCCACAGTGGAAGCAAGCTTGGTTTTAATTTCATTTGTAAGGGCATCTTGTTCATAGGGGCAGCTCAGATGTCCATGATGGCAGTTGGCAGGTGACCAGACAAGGCATTATCCAGACAGAGTATATATGAGAAGGATAAAGAAGACAGAAAGACATTAGTTTATAAGTAATAAATGTAAAGATCATTTAGTGTTATTAACCAGTTCCTGAAAAATATGACACTATGACCTAAGCTACTCAGATATTTCATCTTTTAGGAAACTTACAAATTGACATTTTAGTATAAATTTTATAAAATTCTGAAAAATAATTGGAAGTCTTTACTTATATGTAGATACAGGTGATTCTTTGGTTCTTTTGAAGAGGAATTTTAGATCCTCCAACAGTTCACAAGAACACTGGTTGATGCTTTCTTTTCCTTGAAGGTGTTGATCTTTAGAGTTTTTTATGAATTCCATGGCTTAACTCAAGACTGATGAATCTATGAGTCAAACCCAGTTATTTGTATTGCTGTTGGGGTGGTGAGAATTACAGTATACGCCCCTTCCCAGATAGGGTCTAAGTTTGGAGAAAGGGAAGGAAGGGATTTTACAAATTCCAGGACTCCAGGGTGAAACAAAGGAGGATCACTTTTTCTGAAATAGGTTTCTGATAGCTGTTGTAAGGTCTGTCGAAATTTGGCTAATGCTGTATCTACTACTTGAGCAAAAGTTTCCTTATCCAATAAGTAATCATTTGAAAAGATTGGTCATGCAGGTCAGCAGTAGTGGCACCTGCCTGGAATGCACAAGGATGCAAGTTCAAACCCAAGCATCATGTACATAACAAAGTATCGGAACAATGAAGACCAAAAGAAAAACTAAATAAAATTGTTTCTTTCTTTCTCTCTCTCACTATCCCTCTCTCTCTCTCTCTTAAAAAAATTCATCATCCATAAAACAATTCATAAGGGTTTAGGCCTAAAGTTTGAGTAGTATTTCTAACCCTTAGTAAAGCCATAGGAAGTAAAGTAGGACAAGGAAGATAAGTTTCTTGGATAAGCTTTCTAAGGTGTTTTCTTAAGAATATCATTGGTCTTTTCTACCTTTCCAAATAATTGGGGTCTCCAGGAACAATACAAGTATTATTGCATTCTTAATGCCTTGGAGACACCTTGAGTAATTGCCACTTTAAGAGGGGCATTATCAAAAATGAAGAATATAAACAATAACCGAAGCTGGAGGGGTTGCAGGGACATAGAAACATTAACACGCTGTTGGTGGAACCGCATACTGATACAGCAACTCTGGAAAGTGGCGTGGAGAATCCTCAAAAAATTAGTGATGGACCCACCATACGATCCAACTATCCCTCTTCTGGGTATTTTCCCAGAGTAGATACAATCAGCACATTACAGCAACACAGCAAAATCTACGTTCATAGCAGCTCAATTTACAATAGCTAAACATGGAACCAACCCAGATGCCCCTCACTGGATGAATAGATGCCAAAACTGTGGTATACACACACAACACACACACACACACACACATACACACAATACATCATGGAATTCTACTCAGCAATGAGAAACAATGATATTGCAGCCTTTGAAGGTAAATGGATGGCAATAGAAGAAATCATGCTGAGCAAAGTTAGCCAAACCCAGAGAGTCAAGGGTCAAATGTTTTCACTCATTTGTTGAGGCTGGAGCTAAACCCAGGCTTGTGTGAAAGGTAGTCAACTTCATATATTAGACCCAGCAAAGGAGTAGCAACACATAATCTAGGGCAATTATAGATATGTAGTTGGGGGAGGGGGAGAGGGCAGATGGAGAAGGGGAGAGGGAGGGCATCTAGAGAGTAATTCTTATTTAAGAATGTAAGCATATCATATTATTACTTCGTATGTACTTATGATTGTACAATAACTCAAGTCCTTAATAAATTTTTTTAAAAGAGAGGCCATTGTTACTTTGTAAGCTCCTCAAAAGTCCAAATCTGGTTATAATTTCAAAAACCAGAACTTTTACTAGTTCAGAGGGCTTTTCAGTTCTATAAGGGAAAGCTACTACCCAGTTAGTAAAGGTATCTATCCACACTAGGAGATATTGGATACCTCTGGTCTTGGGCGTATTGTTTTTGGTGGGGAAATGAGGTTGGGTCTTTGAGATAAATCTGAACAGGAGTAACTCCTATTGCTTATCCTACTTTTCCCTGTGTAGCCCAGACTTCTGGTTTAACTTCTCTTTCTATTAGGGGCAAAGTATCTGTTCTGAGATCATAAGGACTATGGTACCTAGACAGGTCAAGATATCCCTTCCAAAAAGGGAAGTGGGGCTTTCAGGCATTATTAAAAAAGCATGTGAGAAGATCATCTCAAGAACACTTAAGAGGTCAGGTGAAGTACCTAGTTACAGGTTTCCCTATTATACCCCTTTTGGTCATACTTTGAGAAGAGGGAAGGCCTGTTGGAAAGAATAATGGAAAATATGGCTCCATTGTTGAGGAGGAAATTGATTTCCCCTCCCAATAGTCAAGATAACCTGGGGCTCCTGTAAGGAGTTAACAGTCTGGATTGTTGGAGCCAACAGGACCTTTCAGCCCTCTTGTTGGACCATTTGAAGTGAGGGGTTTGTCCCTGGGGGGCTTTCATCTCCAAGGGCAATCAGACTTCCAGTGGTCTCCTTCCCAAATAGAACAGGGTATCAATGGCTTCTGTTGTTTTTGTGGCAGCCCTTCCAGTAAAGTCCCACCTGGCTACACAGATATAACAGGCTAAGGTGGGTGAATTCCGATTTCAGGAATCCTGATCTCTGAAATCAGCCTGTGACAGAGCTGCCATTAGAGCAGCTGCTTTCCTTTTGTTCTCTCTCCTTCCTTGGCCTCCTCCTGATCTTGACTGTAAAAGACTGAAGTGACATTTTTTAAGAGACTAGAGTGTTTTCTGGTGCTACAGTTAATTTTTGCAATATCCTCCTAATATCAGGACTGATTGAGGTAAGAATTTATCTTTTGGGGCTGGAGCGGTGGCTCAGTGGTTTTGGCGCTTATCTGGCAAGCACGAGGACTCAGGTTCAAACCCCAGCACCACGTACACAACTAAGTGTTGGAGCAACAAGGGCCATGTGAAAAGTTCAATAAAGTTGTTTCTCTCTTTCTCTCTCTCACTGTTCCTCTCTCTTTAAAAAAAAAAGAATTTATCTTTTAATATAAGTTGACCTATAGAATATGGAGTCATTGAAGTATATTTAATTATACCTTAGTCTTTCTAAAAAGATTGAAGTAGTTTCCTTATCCCCCTTTGTTACCAGAGATAACTTGGAATACTTTAGTGGATTAATACAAGTTCTCCTTAATCTGTCTAATTTACAAATTTGAAAATACTTTCTTTTCCACTCCCATTTGACTATTTGCATCCCATTTTGGGTCTTTCTGAGAACTGCCTTTCATCCTGTTGGATAATTTTCTTCAGAGCCTACTTCATTTGGAAGGAATAGATCTCCTGGGTCTTGCAGTACAAATAATTTGTCCTCATAAGTTTCAACTGCTTGTAAAGCAACTTGTTTTCCAATGCTAGAAAGTGTTTGATTTAATAACATTATATACTTGCAAGTCAGGTCAAAAGTTTGAGTAAGGCCCCCAAAACACCTCTGTATGATTATCAGTGTCATCTGTGGATCTTCCTGAATCAGTCTTAATTTGTTGTGAGTCCTGTAGTAAAAAAGGGACTTGAACCTTAGTGGGCCCTCTTGGACCTCCTCCTATGGCTCATTAAGGGTAGTAGGGAGGCTGGAATAGAATTTTGCAGGTTCTGCATTCCCCTAGGTGTTGGGGTTCTTTTGGTTTCCTGAATAAGAAGGGTATAAAGCCCTAAGAAGAGTGTTTTAATTCTTCTCTAAGAGCAATTTCTTTCTTAGGATCTATTAGTGCTACAAGAAGGGGAGTATCTATCTTACATTGATCGCACAGTTTCAATTGTCTTTTAAAGCAAAAAAGCTGTGCATAAGCTCACTCTGACCACTTTCTCCCCCTTTTACAAAATAAATCCAGTTGTAAAATGGTATTGTAGCTTATACTTCTCTCAGGCAACCGTCTTTCTCTGTCCTCCAATTAGTATTCAGGCTAAATATGGGTTCAGAAAATATTACATGTTTCTCTTTCAGGGTCTGAGAGTCAAAGGAATCCCAATGTTTCAATATACATCTTAAAGGGGTACTTGTGCCATATGGAGTATTACCTATCAAAGATAAAGGGGAACAAGGTATCCTTCACTCTCTGTTCTCATTCACCTGTAGTCCCAGCAAATCTGGAGGCAGATGCAAGAGGATTACAAATTCAAGGCAAGCCTCGGCAATTTAGCAAGACTTTGTCTTAACCCAGGTGCTCTTCATTGGATGAATGGATCAAAAAATTGTGATATATATACACACACAATGGAGTTCTACTCAGCTATTAAAAAGAACAAAATCATGGCTTTTGTGGGTAAATGGATGGAAATGAAAAAAATTATGCTAAGGGCAATAAGTCAAATGTTTTCTCTCATATGTGGAAAGTAGAATAAAACTAAGGATAGGGTGAGAGATAGTCAAGTTTATATAATAGACTCACAATCTGGGGTAAGTCTAGTTATGAGGGGATGAAAGGGGGCAGGAGGATGGGGAGGGAAAAGGGTGGCTATAAATACTGTATGGTATATTTTACACCCTCCCCAGAAGCTAAATAACACTCATATAGGCATTTAAAACTCAAAAATTCAAAAAAATATTATATGTGTTTACATACATTAATATCTATAATGGGGGGAATGCACTGGAGGTACAAGCCTGGGGAGTGCGTGGGGGTTGGGTGGGGGTGTAATCCTGGGTAAGGATTTGGTTCAAGTTACATTGTCATGATATGCACAAGTATGACTTGTTAAGAATGAATCCCTTTACTATGTAAGACTGTTGCAACAATTTTAAAAAAAGTAAAATACGAGAATTCAAAGACAGAGAGAGAGAGAGAAGAATAAAAAAGATGGTTGGGGTGGTAAAGCACTGTGGGTTCAATTCCCATTACCATATAAATAAATAAATACACCCCACAAAAAGCTAGTTTGTTATCCATTAGGATTATTTTTGTTTGTTTTGTTTTATCTCTGGGTTTTTTTGTTTTTTTATTTTTTTGTACCAAGGATTGAACACAGGGATGGTTAACCATGGTTAACCATTAAGACACATCCCCAGCACTTTTTATTTTGGGACAGGGTCTCGCTTAGTTGCTAAAGCTGGCTTTGAACTTGTGATCCTCCTGCTTCAGCCTCTGAAGTCACTGGGATTGCAGGCATGTGCCACTATGCCAGGCTAATTATGGTTTCTGATGCTGAAATTATAACAAATTTGGCAAAGAGAAGTTTAGCTGTAATGTTCTGTTTTCCTTTGATAGGATCACTTTTAGTCTTTGACTATTTCCTTACACAAAATGCTCTTTCCCTGCCATAGATACGAAATTATCCTTTCTTCCAAGAGTCCTATTTCCTCTTAAAGGTATTCAGAGATGAAAATCTGTTTACTAGGAATACCCATTGTTTCCTTGTGTTGTTACTTGGAGCTTTTTCAGTGAACAGAGAATTTAATACTAAATTCACACATTATTCAAAAGTCAAAACTATACAAAAGGGATATAGTTAGAGAAACCTTGTTCCCATTCGCATCTCCAACACTTACATGTCACTTAAAAAACAAGTAAACAGGCCTGGAGCACTGGTGCACACCTGTAATACCAGCCATTAGGAGAGGCTGAAATAAGAGAATTGCAAGTTCGAAGCCAACCTTAGCCACTTAGTAAGGCCCTCAGCAACTTAGTGAGGCCCAGGCTCAAAATAAAAAATAAAAGGGCGGGGGATGTAGTTCAGTGTTAAGCCCGTCTGAGTTTAAATCCCCAGTGCCAAAACAAACAAATAGTTTCTGGTTTAATTTTCCTGACTTTCCATGTACAAAAACAAACAGATTTTGCTAAATGCCCCTCACTAGCATTATAATATTTCATAAGTTTATTATTATTGTATGAGCACAATTGTTTTCTGTACTTCCATCAGTCTTGTGTTTTCAAAACTTTTTTTACTTTTCCAACTCTAACAGGTACAAAATGTTATCTCATTATAGTTTAAGTAGCATTTTTGGTGAAGTTAAACAGTTTTCCATACTTTCCATACTTCTTCTTCTTCTTCTTCTTATTATTATTATTATTATTATTAGCAGTAGTAGTAGTAGTAGTAGTAATACTGGGGATTGAATCTAGGAGGGCTTAACCACTGAGCTACTTCTCCAGTCCCTTTTTCAGATACATTAATAATGAATTAATAATGAAGTCATATACAGTGCTCATTGTACAGATCTATCAAAATGCATTCAACTTGTACTCAAGAATGGAAATTTAGGTTGTTTCCTAAAGTTTGTTTAAAAAAAAAGATCAGCATGAATTTTCCTGCACATTTGTTTTGCATTTGGGGAAAATTCTTAAGGGTAAATTCCTAGAAGTTGAATTGCTTTGGCAAATGCACATGTATTCTATTAGATACTGCTAAATGTCCCTCACTGGAGTTATAGTATTTTGTGAGTTCACTATTAATGTATGAGCACAACTGAATACTACATTTTCATAAACAACATGTTTTTAAGATTGATTTTCTCAACTCTGACAGGTAAAAAGTGCTATCTCATTACAGTTTAAGTAGCATTTTTGGTGAAGTTAAACAGCTTTCCATTTGTTTAAGGGCCATTTTGTTTCTGTTTTTCTGAGCTGACCATATCACTTGATTACTTTTCTCCTGGGATTTGGGCAATTTTTATCTTTCAAATTTAAGGATTCTTTGCATTTTAGAGACAATAGCCTTTTAATCTGTGATATAAACTACAAATTGCCTAGTTTGTGTTTGTATTGGCTGTAGTTATGCTGTTTTGTTGATGAGAAGTCACATACACACTCATATTTAATTTATTGAACTTAAAATTTTTCTTACATTTCTTCTGAATTTGTGGTTTTGATTGGAAGATTTTTTCCCCCCTCATTCCTAAGTTTTCCTTCTAGGAATGTATGACTTCTTTTATCTTTAAAAGTATTTATTATTTAGACCTTTGATCAATTTGCTGTTTTCTCTGGTATAGGGAATGAGGTATGAATTAAATTTTATTTTATTTTTTTCAAATAGCAATCCAGTTGTCTCGTTGCATGTCATTACCACGTTGTTTAAATTATAGAATTGTATAATATTTTAGCAATTGTGGAGTTAACCTTCCCTTTCCCCTACTTTTTTCAGAATTTGTATTGCTATTCTTACCTGCTTATTTTCCTAAAAGAAACTTATCCACTCACAGGAAGAATAAAAACTATTTTCACCAAGATTGACATTGTTAGTATGTCAAATTTTCTACTCAGGAAATGATCTTTCCATGAACAATGGGAAATTTTAAAAGAACATCAGTTTCCTACTTTTATCTATAAAACTGCAAAGTGAGACAAAGCAGAATTGCTTCAATTTAAGATCTTTGAATACTTATAATAAATTGGCAAGAATTAATACTTGTCATCACTGTTATAAAAAGCTCATGTATTTTATTTATAAATCTTGCTCAAAAATCGTCTTAGTATATGTAGAATTCAATTCACATCACAAGCTAAAATAAATTTCACAGTATTTAATTAAAGGCAAAATTTCAAACTGTTAAATTCCACTAAATTTAACGTATAATAGTTTAAACCAAAAAGATGTTTTTTCAAACCACTAGATTCTAAGAATAAGACTGAAGATACTATCTGAATCTTGCATAGAATATGTTTGCTATAATCATTTAAAAAGAAAAATCAGTATGAACTGCCATGAAAAAAATACTCAAATTCTATTGTTAAGTCAAGAAGCAAGTTGCAAAAGGCAATATATATATATATAGATAGATAGATAGATATAGATATATATAGCATGTTCTTATTTCATAAAAAATAAGGTATGTTCATGTGCTTTAAATTATATAATATGCATATATACATATCTGTATATACAAGATGTATATATATATATCATATATACTATATATATTTATACACATACATATACACATGTATATACAGAATTCTAGATGGAAACCTAAATTGTTAATAACTGATATTAGTAAGCGGCAAGCCTGTGAGATAAGAGAGTCACTGTTTTATATATACACGTATATATGTATATATATACATAGTTATATATTACAAAATATTTTATAAGGAAATATTTTATATTTTGAAATATTTAAAATAATTCTGCAATACTGGGGCATTGTATCACTGAGTTGTCCTCCAGACCTTATTTATATTTATTTTTAATTTTTGAGATAGGATCTCACTAATTTGCCAAGGCTGACTACACTTGCTGCCCTCCTGCCTCAGCCTTCCAATTCACTAGGATCACAGACATATGCCACCATGCCTAACTAAAGTTTTAAAATAAAAGCAATGTAAAAAGAAAAGTCAAGGATTGATAGAGTTAAAACTTCAAAATAGTTAAAATATTAAAAAGTATATCTAACATTCTGTTACGTGAAAAATCTGAAATATTTGCAAAAAAAAAACCTCAAACATTTCTCAATAGATAAACAGTATGTCCTAGTTAATGCATATGGAAATGCAGCAAGAACCCAGTAGACATATAAAAAGAATTTATAATATTTGCAAAAGAACAATTAGAAGTGATGAAAGTGTCCTATAAAAAGTCAAGGATGAGCCAGGAGTGGTGACCCATGCCTGTAGTAATCCCACCTGCAGCAGGAAGATCACAAGGTCAAGGTCAGCCTCAGTAATCTAAGGAGGTTGCAACTTAAGGAGACCCTGTCTCAAAATAAAAAATGATGGGAGGAGAAAGGGAAATGTTGGTAGTGAGATAAAGCAAAGTACATTCTAAGAATTTATAAGTATTTCACTGTATATACTATAATCATGTATATTAAAAATGTTCTTCATAGGTATAAGAACTATGTCACTGTACGTGGGTATTTTAGGAATATTTAGGACCCAGAAGAGAGGTAAGGGATCAGGGGACAGGAAGAGGGAGGTAGAGGGGTGCAGAGAGGGGATATTGACCCAATTGTATTGCTGTATTGTGTGCATCTATGAATACGAGAAAACAAACTATATCATTAAATGCAACTATAATGCACTAATTAAAAAGAAACTAAAAGGGCTAGGTATGTGTCTCAGTGGTTAAGCACCCCTGGGTTCAATCTCCAGGACTAAAAAAATCAAAGGCATAAAAATTGTAATAAACACAAGGGGACCCCAATCAAATTTATAAAGCATTTCTATTTAATGCTTACAATGTAAAACAGAACTATTCATTCATGACAAAATGAGGTCAAATTCAATAAGTTACCACAATCATTCAAAATTAATGTTCCACATTATATATATCAAGATTTTTAAATGCCTATATCCTTTGTTGTGGTGATTAAGCTTAGAGGAATCTTCTAAAAGGAAATAGTTCAAAATGCTAAAATTCTTATGAAACTAGAAACAAGTGCTCCCTCTGCTGGAAAATAATATGGAACTAAAATCCGACATCTAGTGTATGCTATGAAAACTGCATGTTATTGACTAAATGTCTGATAGCCATACAGCAAGCTATGTCTTTTAACTGCATTTAAAACCTAAAGCATGTTTTGCCTTGGAAACAGATCTGTGAGTGAAAAAAAAGTTGAATATTTTAGATAAATTTTTCTTCTAATCACAAGAGAAGGAACAAACTTCCCTTAAAAAAAAAACACTCAAGAAGTGAACAAAATTAGAAAAGGGCTAGGACATATATGACACCAGCACTGCTGGTGTGGGAGGGCCAGGGTGGGTAAGAAACAAGAAGAGGTGGGGCTGCTTTTATCACATTATTCAGGTGTGATCAAGATCAGAAAAAGCAACGGCCTCTCAGTACTTGGGTTTTATAGTTGGAGCTACGATTGAGACTCTTGGGCAGTTAGAAACTTGGGGAAAGTGAACTAGGCTGTCAGTTCTAGTCACACTGATATAGAAAAAGCCTACCTATATTTTATATCTCTAGGCTATTTTCATTTTCCCCACATTTAATTTTAATGCAGCCATTGTAAGCAAGAAGGAAGAAATAATCTTTGTATTTTAGGCTGTGCTCTTCCATCTACACCTTTTTAGAGAGAAAGGATACCAAACTTTATGTGTGTTAGAGACAATTCATAAAAATTTAATATGTATTTCATGTTCTTTCTCATAATTCAAATCACAAAAAGTATTAATTGAAGATACAAAATAGAATCAAATGCTGTGTTATTAGACGAGATTCTATTCTAATGGATGTGTTGATTTCCACCCCAAATCACACTGTCTTGTTACCAAATTTTGAGAAGACTAAATTCTCAGCTGTTCCTCTTATTTCTCCTCATTAGGTCTTAGGCAAAGTGAATATGCATTATTGCTAAAATATATAGACTAACAAAACCTAGTAGAGCTCCATTCAGAAGAGACAAGACAAGTGCATATCTCAGAACAGCTGCCTGGCCATTGCAGGATGGAATACTTGCTGCTGCTTACTGAGGGCTCATCTCCCCCAACAAAGCCATTAAGCTGTTTTCAGAATGACTTGATTATCTCTGTACTTTCTCTTTACCCATACAGTTAAATTTCAGATAGATGATGTACACTTTTCTGCAACTGCTTTGCATTGTTTGGGATGTAGTAATAACATGTATATATTCTCCATATTAGCAATCATAGTTTTCTAAAGTTCCATTGAATTTTATTGAATGATTATACTATAAAATCTGTGAGCTACTTAAACTATTTTAATTTTATCTTTACAAACAATGATGTAATTAACAGCATTTTGTAGAAGTCTTTGCACACTATCACAAAAGTAAGACAAAATCTTAATAGGTGGAATTTTTAGGTCAAAGGATTATGGCATTTTATATTATTCTAGCTTTGTTTTCTTTTCTTTTCTTTTTTCTTTTTAGTACTGGGGATTGATCCCAGTGGTGCTTAATCACTGAGACACATCGCCAGCCCTTTTACATTTTTTTTTTAAATTTGAGACAGGATCTTGCTAAGTTAATCAGAGCCTTGCTAAGCAGCTGAGGCTGGCTTTCAACTCATGATTTTCTTGCCTCAACTTCCCAAGTTGCTGGGTTTACAGGTATATGCCACTGCACCTGACATGGTTTTCTGTTCATGAATATTTCTTATGTCACTATAACATGCATAGAGAAAATTCCACCACTGAATATCTCGAAGAGTTTTCACAAGGTGAACACACCTGTCATAATCCAGCCAGGAAAATAATCAGAATATCAACAAAAATCCAGAAACCACATTCATGTCTTCATATAATTACTCTCTTTCTGAAGAGTAGTTATTTTCTGAATTCTAACTCTGCAGTTTAGTTTTGCCTGATTTGGGATGGACTTTATATAAATACAATCACACAATTTGTAATCCTGTTTCTGGATTCTTTTTGGTACATATATTTAAAATATTTGATAGAGCAATGGAGATCTCTGATTCCTCAGATATTCTTGATCTTTCAGAATAGTTTCATACCATTGACCATCCCTGTATCTTGAAATTTTTCTCCCATCTTTTCCACAACAGTCATGGCTTGGCATTCCCCCTATCTTCCAGCTGCTGCTCCTTTTATTCCAGAGCCTCTTCCTTCACTTCCTACATATTTGATTTATTCAAGTACCAATTCTAGAAAATCTCAACTAGACTTATAGTTGTTGCTATCATCTACATTATAATATCTCCTAAATATATATTTATATCACAATCTCTCTGAGTTTAAGACTCAGATATTCAACTTGATCTCTTCAACTGTATGTTTTAAAATTCAACATTTCAAAACCCAACTATATTTTTGTCTCTGTTATTAATTTTCCCAGCCCTGGAACTTTTCCAGTGTTTCTGATCTGAGCAGAAAATACCACCAGCTATAGGTTTCACAACATAGAAGCCTGGGAGTTGACTTGACATTCATATCTCTCATACCCTACAGCCACTAAATTACAAATCCTGGCATCTTGTCCTTCTGAATAGCTTGGGCAAGCCTGCACTTTGACTAACATCATTGAAAACATTCAAATCCAAGCTACTACTATCTGTTGCTTAGAAACTAATTTCCAAACAGATAAATATTCTGCTTGAAACTCTGCGTGGGTCTACATATCTCACATTGCAGAATTTCTTCAAATCACCAAATAAAGCCCTGTCTTGATCTGATCACTTCCTATTTCTCAAGTTTCAATCTATGTCTTTTCCTTGTTTTTCTGTCCTTACTCTAAACATATATCCGTACACTCAAAGGGGCTTGAAACAGAGTTAGGAGTTGAGAAATTATGCTTCACATGATTATCTGGAAAATGAAAGAAAATAAGGTAATAGGTGCAATTTGGTAGACTAAAGTTTTTAAAAATATGGGTTCTACTTTAGGGATGAAGGTGGAAGTGGAAAGTTCAGAAAGCAATGAGTAAAGGAATAACCACTTTGAAATAGTTCCAAGCTGCTTAAGGGCCCAATTAATGTGATGACTAATAGTACAGTGCAATGGTTTGGAATCTGACAATCTCAGGTCATAGTTATGACTGAGCCACTTAAAATCCGCATGACTTTTAGTGAATCATAACATCATTACGAAGTCAGAGTTCTCATAATAAGAGACTATTTACCTGTCACACAGACTAAGCTATGTACATCGAGCATTTGTAAAATTAATATCCATAGTTAAATGCCAAATAAGTGGATGGCAAATTATTATTAAGAAGAAAATAAGGCTATAGTAATATTGTAATACATTAGGCAATAGTACCCCATGCTTAATCAATGCTACAAATAATGAGCATCCCAGGGGCAAAAATTAGACCATGTTCTCCCAAGGGGTTTATGGACTCTTGTTACTTGGTACTCCTCCCTCTGGCACTAAGGACAGATAAGTTTCCAGGTAACTGCTAACTCAGGATGACCTAAACATGTTTTCACTCTGAGTCTTTTTCTATTATAATTAAAATGTACTCTGTGTGAACAGTTTATTTCCCCATTTCAGAATAACCATCAAAAATTTGGATTTACCCTTACCTATGAAGTCAGGATTTTTGTGTCTTCTACGAGAATAAGAGAGCAAGGTTATTCATGTGGCTAAGTCAACTTCGGCCAGTCTGGAGATACCCAACCATTGAGCTTACACATGCCTTTATTGTCAATGCAGGACACAGCTTGTGAAGTTTCTCTCTTCCTTTATTGTCCTTGAAAAATTATTATATAGGAGCAATTGAAACTCAAATTAAAAACAAGCATGGAAGAACAAAGTATTAATTTAATTATTTAAGCTTTTATATTTTCTTTAAGAAAAGGATATAAATTTTAATGAAAAGAACAGGTTGAAATCAAAATTACAGAGTTTGCCTTCAGCACTGATTGTATAGAATACAATCTTGACAATGTCATTTATTTTCCCTGGACTTCAAATTCTTCCTATGTAACAAGAGGATTAAATTTTATTACCTAATAAAAAATTCCAGAAATATATATGTTATATATATGTGTGTGTGTGTGTGTGTGTGTGTTTATATGGCATTTTTATTGTATACTCCCATTTATAAAGAATCTTAGATATTTACGAAAAAGCAGATTATAAGCAAGGGGGCTGGATAGATGATAGATAAGGTCTAGTTCTATACTGACATCTGTTTATAGCATTAAAATTCCCATATCTTGGGGCTGGATTGGTGGCTCAGTGGTTTCAGTGCTTGCCTGGCATGCACAAGGAGGTGAGATCAAACCCTAGCACCATGTACACAACAAAGTCTTGGAGCAATGAAAGCCAGATGAAAAACTAAATAAAGTTGATTCTCTCTTTTTTTTCTTCTCTCTCTCACTGTCCCTCTCTCTTAAAAAAAAATTTCCCATATTTTTATTCATCCAAGTCAACTGGGAAATGGAAACCTGTTGGAAATGCAGATTCTCGGGCCCTACCCTACACTTACTGAATTAGGAATTGTGGAGGAGGGACCCAGCCATCTGTGTTGCAACCTACCCTCTATGTGATTCTGATAAACACTAAAATTGGAGAACCACTGCATTTGAACATTCCCAGGGAAGAACTGTTCCCTAGTGTCATAGGCAGAAGTGGAAAGCCACAAACTGAAGGGGAAAATGCAGGGCACCCAACAGAGAACTTGGAACAGAGGTGGTAAGAACATAGATCAATGAGACACAACAGTGAGGGACAAGTGAGTTTTACAATAGGGAACTGGTATGGTTGTGAAAATACAGAGCAGAGGCCCAAACAACAATAATGCCACTATGCTAAGAACTGCAGGCTTCAGAAATTTCTTCCCTATAGTGAGTCCTAACCAGGACAAACATCCTCTGCTCTTAGTCACAGCTGCTGTGATCACTATAGTTAGGTATGGTGGAAACCTGAGGCAGCAATAGCCAAGATTTCTCAGATGACCCTTCCTGTCTTTTCCAGAGAGTCTGCTGAGGCCAGGTTTAGTTCTCCCCCATTGACAGCCAAGAGTGTGTTTGAGAAAGCAAGAAAATTCCTGGAATTTCACTGGGCTAAAGGTGAGCTTGGAGAGAAAAAGTTATTGGGGTAAGAATAAGCCTATGAAAACGACAAGGCAAGAATTCAGCGTGGACACTCTTGAGGAGACTTATAGAGGCCGTGTTGTCATCCAGAACATTCCCCTGAGAGGGGAATCCCCGGCTTTGCAACTTCCTGGCCAGTGTGAGGGCCACAAGCCGGCTATAACCTTTCCTGCGATGATCAGGCAGGGTGTAGCCATGGCACATGGTGGCAAACTGGTCTGTGAGAGACCAAGACACTGGATTTCCCTGGTCATCACGGACACACACACTGGGGAAGCAGGAGATGAGTTTGGCAATGTACCGAAGACACTGCTCATTGCCACCCCTCGACCAAGTCCGGTTGAGAAGATCAGCGTCAGCAACACTCAGAGAGCTTAGTCGTGGTGAAGGCCCTGTCCTAGAAGAAAACAAGAAAACGGCTGAACTCAGAATCGTGTGAGGATAAACTACTGATCTTTTCATACTGATGAGACCATGACTAGCATTTTCAGGGTTTCATTTATAAGACAAAATAGTTATTATGTCAAATTAATCTTTCTGATCTTAAGTCCACTTGTTTGGTCTTCACTACAGATTAAGGAAAGTGCTTCTGTTGTTAAATCAACAAGTTTGATAGGAGACTGCCTCTATACCGTTAGTCCCTAGGACACAAACTGTAACCAACTCAGGTTTTGGTTTATTTGCACACTAACTCAGGAATGTAACAGACAGCTGAGTTTTAGCCAATCAGAAGCAGCCAACTGATCAGCAAGCTTTATGCCCAAAGGCAGCGGATTCCCAGCCTTACCCCATCAGGTGATTTCTCTGCTTTGCTCCTGTACATAATCTATAAAAAGCTTGCTGTCACATTTGTGGGCAGAGCTCTCTGAACCTCTTCTAGTTTTGAGTGCTGTCAAATTCATAAATCATTCTTTGCCCAAATAGCTCTACTAAAGTTAACTTGTCTAGGTTTTCATTTAACACTACATTGTGTAAGAAAAAAAATTTCTCTGAATTGCTCCTAAGTTCCAAGCTAGCTGAGAACGTCTGTTCTCGGACGTCCAGATTCTTATAGCCCTAATTTTTTGCTCAGTAAAATGGATATTTTAGCATTTAGCAGTAGGATTATTTCCATGGCTGGAAAATTAATACAAACTGCTTAATATGCCAGGCATATGTATATAGTCTGGCAATGTTAGCTCTTCCAGGCCTCTTCCTGGGTGGCTGCTCTTCTCTAGGTTACATATTCTCAATTTTCCACTGCTTGTCTTTTTTATGGACTGGAACTGTGTACTATTTTATTCCAATATTATATAAGTTTCTATTTCTAGTAATTTACTATATAAAAACTCTGATAAGATAAGCTCACTGGTATGATTTTTGTTGTTTCCTTCTTTCCTTCCTTTCTCTCTCTCTCTCTCTTTCTTTCTCTCTCCCTCTCTCTCTTTCTTTCTTTCTTTCTTTCTTTCTTTCTTTCTTTCTTTCTTTCTTTCTTTCTTTCTTTCTTTCTTTCCTTTACCAGGGATTGAAACCAGAAGCACTTAACCATTGGGTCACATCCCCAGCCCTTTTATTTTTCATTTTGAGATGTGGTCTAAGTTTCTTAGGGCCTCATTAAGTTGTTGAGACTGGTCTAGAGCTTGCAATCCTCATACTTCAACCTCCAGAGTGGCTGGGACTACAGTTGTGCACCATCATGCCCAGCGATCTGTATGATTTTTAAGAACTAAGACAAATTACTTAGTTGAACATCTATGAGGCTGATTGTGTCTTGAGATTTGATTTCATTCTTGAATTTATCAATATCATAAGTCCATTCCCAGTGAAAATTAAGAGACTGATAATGGGGGCTGGAGAAGAGGCTCAGCAGTGGAGCACTTGCTTGGCATGCACAAAGACCTGGGTTCAAACCCCAGAACCACATACACAACTAAATGAAGGAAAACCAAAACCCAGAAAAAAAATAAATAAAATTGACTTTATTTTTATTGAGGGAGGGAAGGAAAGGAGAGAGAAATGTCATTACTAGAAAAAACCCACATGATAAGCTCATGACATTTGAATGGGCAAGTTTTTTGGATAAGATTCCAAAGAAACAAGTACACAAATTTGGTTACCCAAATTAAAAAGTTTCTGCATGGCAAAGGAAATAAAAAAAAAAAACTTTCAGAATGGGTGAAAATATTTACAAATTATACATCTGATAAGGGGTTTTGTATCCAGAAACTCAAGATCAAAATACCTAAATAACCCAATTTAAACACGGACAATAAACCTAAATATACATATCTCAAAACAAGACATACAAATGGCAAATAGGCATGCGAAAAAAGGCTCAGCATCATGAAGTGTGAAAAATGCACAAATCGTACCACAGTGAGAGCACCTTATTCCAGTTAGAATGAAAAAGTCATTAGATAACAAGTGCTGGTAAGGAGGTGGATAACAGGTGACCCTCAGTGCAGCCATTAAGGAAAACAGTGTGGAGGTTCCTCAAAAAAATAAAAATAGGACTACCATCTGATCCTGCACTCCTACTCCTGGGTATACACCCAAAGGAAACAAAGCAAGTATGTAAAAGAGAAATCTACACTTTCATGTTCATTCACAATAGCCAAGAAATGGAATCGACCTAAGTGTCTTTATGAATGGATAAAGAAAATATATCTGTACACAACAAAATACTATTCAGCCATAACAGTGAATTAAGTTCTGACATTTGCAACAACATGGATGGAATTCCAAGACATAATATTAAGTAAAATACACACTTATATGCAGAATCTAAAGAAATTGATCTCAAAGAAAAGAGAACAACTGTGGCTGCCAGAGTTTAGGAATATAGGGAAGAGTACTTTTTTTTTTTTTTTTTAAGAATTCTTATCATTGGGCTGGAGCGGTGGCTCAGCTGTTTCCACGCTTGCCTGGCAAGCACGAGGACCTGGGTTCAAACCCCAGCACCACGTACACAACTAAGTGTTGGAGCAACTAAGGCCATGTGAAAAACTAAATAAAGTTGTTTCTTTCTTTCTCTGTCTCTCTCACTGTCCCTCTCTCTTTAAAAAAAAAGAATTCTTATCATTTAGAGATATATATTAAAATATTTAAGGATATAAAGATAATTTTATTTTCTTTCCTTCAAAATAACCTAGGAGGTGCACAGATATGTAGGGATACGTATTAAGCAATGCTATCCATGTACTGCTGAGAGGTTATTTTCTCAACTTTTGTCGTGTATTTGAAATTTTCAAAATTTAAAAAATAGTAAAAAGAAAGTTCATGGACGTTTCTGTGATTTAAGGTGTCCATTCTTTTTTAGTTTAGTCCTGTGACACTCCATAATTCCCTCAACATTTACACAGAAGAGAAAGAAACTAGCAATCACTGAGATGGGTGCTCCTCAAATATCTTGTTTCATTTTTTGCAAAAAGATGTGAAGATGATATTATGTCCTAATTCTTGAGAAGGAATTAAGTCTCAGAAAGCTTAAACTAAAGGAAGGGAATTTTATAAATGACATAGCAAGGACCCCAAGGTAAGAGAAAAGAAGAACAAATCAGACACAAACTAACAAATGTGTTCAAATATTGTTTTCTAGGGCTGAACTTCTTGGGATTATTACCTGTTTCTAAAATGTACTCCTGTGTATTACTTCAACTCTGTTAAAAAATGAAATAATAATAGTACCAATTTATAGGCCTGTGGAAAGGACTAAGTATTAATATATTTTAAAACTTTACACTTAAAAACTCAACATAAGTCAGTTATATACCCTATCCTTAAGCAACAAAAACAATCACAACAATTTTGGACTTGGACAATAGAGATTGTTTTAAATTATGTTGGGAAGAACAGTGAGGATTGGTTTTTCTATGTGCACTATGAAAATGCGGTTATTCTTAGTTTGTTTGTTTATTTATTTATTTATTTATTTTAAAGAGAGAGGGTCGGTGAGAGAGAGAGAAAGAATCAATTCTACTTAGTCTTTCATGTGGCCTTCATTGCTAGAACGCTTTGCTGTTCCATGGTGCTTGGGCTGGAACCTGCATACTTACACATGCCAGGCAAGCACCACAACCGCTGACCTATCACGCCAGCCCCTCTGAGTTAATTTTTAACTATGGACAGAGACCCTGATTTATTTTCAGGGAAACTCTGAGCAATGAAGCATGGGGAAAGGAAAAGAATAAACACATATGCACACAGTCTCAGCACAATACACAAATTCCAAAAATGCCTAAATATTCCTTAGTGATACAAATAACTCCAGTTATTGCTGTCTGGTCTTCTACAGCAGTAAGCCCTACCCCAAATGCAAAATTTGGTTTACATACAGGAAACTGGTGTCTGGAAGAGATGAAACAGGAGAAAAGCAAACAGCCTTGAAGGAAGTCAGCTTTACATCCAACTGCTTTGAATTGGCAACAGCTTTGGAAGCATCATATAACTCACTCTGTAACCCTGTGTAAAGACAGACAATTTTAAATGTACTTTTTAAAAGGGGAACATAAAAAGGGGGCACATTTTATTTGAAAAGGCAAATTTGTTCCTGTATTTGCATACTGAGTATCATCAATACCACCAGATTGTTTCCTGCCTTGTACTATCCTAAGCAACACACAAACACACACATGCACACATTTATTACAGCTATTCTACATTTGATTTTCAATTTTTTGTGGGATTTTCAACTCCCATCGTGTTGTCACTCATCATGACCTTTCATGGAAATTTCTGTTGGAAATATCCTGTGAGAATTTGGAATTTCTTTGTACAAATTGATTTTTTATTCCTTGGACAGATGTTAAACTCCTTGAAGTAAGGGACAATGTCTTATAGCTCTAAAAGTCTATGGTAGGCCTTGTAACTAGAATTGCATGAGTTTAGATTTTTTTGGTAATCCAACTTTAAACTTTCTCTTTCAGTCAGTTGCTGAATTCCCCATTACAATATTAAAGTGTTGGTAAAATTTATCCTGAACTTTCTAAGATCCCAGTTGTTTGTCATATCTACAGTGTAATATTTATATACTTTATTCTGTACTCTGCATGTAGAGTACTGTGCTCAGGCACTGCTTCACAGTGGTAGGAAAATGGTATGATCCTTTTTCTTACAGAGCTTATAGTATGACTCCTCTCTCCACCTCTCCAAATCCCCACTACTTCACTCTTTTCAGTCGGAGTCCTGATTGATTGATTGATTAATTGTATCCTGTGGAAACTGACTTTCCTTTGTCCTTCATTTCCCAATTGCTCATTCCCTCCCCTCCTGTGAGCCACTTCTCAGTGCAGCCTTGAGACTTCTTGAAAAATACATGGATGGAAAGGCATATTGAACACAGTATGGTATCTGAGGTTTGGATCCATACCCAGAAAAGATAAGAAGTCTTCAAGCTGATGCTATTAAAATTACAAATGCTATGGCTAGCATTCCATATTATAAAACCAAATTGCATGTAAGTAATTCAAAGAATTGTCTATAAGAAAAAAATAGGCAGTACCAATGAAAGGTGTTTTTATGACACTAATAATACAGAAATAATAAGACATAAATAGGTTTGTTCATCTGTGTGTATATATCTTTATGTGTCTTGCATATATATGTATGAAATACTTATGTATGTATCTCTGATATACATGATAAAAGGGGGAAATGATTGTATAATGTGTGTCTTGCACTTGACCTCACCTTGTATTTGAAAAACTTGGTTCCAATTAATAACATCCTGTTCTTCCAATAGCTGTTTGTAAGCTCTGACATCCTTGTAGAACACAGCATATGCATTAGTATAATGGTCAAGATTATCTGTCTCAGCCTAGGACAGAAGACAGTCATAAAAACATGAACCTATTTTCTGGATAACCCAGATCCTAGGTAACTTTGATATCATGAGCTGGGCATGTCTAGCTAATTTTCTATTACAAAATTAATCATCTAAACACAATAAAATGAGAAGTAAGTTAATATGCTACAGTGAGGAGAAAAGAAATCTTTTTATTGGTGCTCAATTCCTTCTTCTGGTATTAAGAAGGTCTTAAGACCTATCACCAGCTGTCTCTTCAGAGGAATTTGAACTCCTGTTTCACCTGGTTATGTTACTTTGGGCAAGTTTCCTGATCTCTTTGAACTTTAGTTCCTTAATTTGTAACATGAAGGAAATGATCTTTAATCTGTACTTTTTAAAATTGGAAAATAAATCAAAGTGCTTATACAAAAAAGAAGGTCTTAAGGCATTTATTTTATATTTTTCTAGGATTTTATTAATTTATAAAAGTAAAAGGGGACTGCATGCAGTGGCATGCACCTAAAACACCAGCTGGTGGGGGCTGCAGGGAAGCTGAGGCAGGAGGATGGCAGGGGTCCTTGAGTTTGAGTCTAGGCTGTGCCACACAGAAACACTCTCAAAACCAAAAACAGCTTTTGTATCTTTATTTTTAAATACCTTTTATTTTATTTATGTGGTGCTAAGGATTGAACCCATTGCCTTACGCCACTAGGCAAGTACTCTGCCACTGAGCTACAACCAGAGTCCTCAGATTTTGCATTTTTAAAAACAAAAGGGATATATGGCTCAGTGGTGGTACATTTGAATGGCAGAGGCAAGGCCCCCAGCCATATACATTGTGTATGTCTGTGTGGTATCTGAGCCTTGCCTTCTCACTCAAGGAGTTCAGCCTCAGAAAAAGTAAGAAATCTTCCACTTAATGCTATGAAAATTGTACATGATATGACTAGCATCCCACATTATAAAACTGAATTAGATGTAATTCCAAGTATTTGCTATGAGAAAATATGCAGTATATTTATTTATATGCAAAGGGCAAAACTCAGTGAATACATCTCCAAGAACAGAGTTTTCAGAATCTTCCTGATGTCTTTGATAGTTTTATCTTCTCTTTCATCTCAGAGGCAGAATGGGGCCAAGTGTTGTCTTCAGTCATCCTCTACATTTATCTACATGACCAAAGTAATCAGTCATTAGGAATAATCTACAGAGCATAAGCTAGTAGGTACATAGCTACGTGTGCTTTATGCTTCTAGAGATGATGAAGTACTAAGTAAACATTTTTGGGCTAGAGCTCTCCAGGATGTCTGACACTTCAAAGCCAGTCACATTAGAAAATAATAGTGTGGGTTGGAGAGGACTCAGTGGTAGCGTGCTTGCCTGGCATGCGCGAAGACCTGGGTTCAAACCCCAGCACCATATACACAAATAAGTGTTGGAAAAGCAAAAATAAAATAAAAATTGACTCTTTCTCTCTCTAAAAAAAATAATGGTGAACTATGTAGCATATCAGGATTATACATATGAGTATTATTCCCTTTACCTGTTTTTCCCCTAATTGATTCCAATTCTTATTTTTATTTGCCTTTCAAAACTTTACCTCTCTTTGTCGTCGGGTGATGACAGCTTTGAAGTCTGGCCATGAATCCAATACTACTTCCTTTTGAAAGGGATTCCCACGATTTATATTCATCACTGCTCCATAAACCTTCACCAGAAAACCCAGAAAGACAAGCCAATCACAATACTATCTGTGTCAGTTTTTGTTCCACTATAGAATCATGGTGATGAGAGGGGAAATTAAAAATATATTTACGCACATGTACAATATACACACATACAAACTTCTTAACTGTCATTTTATCAGGCACATGAAAACTAGTAAAAAGCATACTAAAACCTACGAAAACTCTCCTTAAATCTATTTTTTGCAGCATAACAATGAGAGATGCCAAATTGATAAACTTACTGGGTGAGTTTTCATCACATAGATCAGCAATAAATATTTGTTAAATGAGCCAGAATCTGATGTATGAATTAGTGTCTGTACATATTTTAAAAGTCCCATAGATATTTTTGATGCTTAGTTGCTTTTGAAATTCACTATTCTGTCTAAAAATGTAAAATGCAACAACTCATTCAACACTGAATAACAGTTAAACATTTGAAGGCAAAACAGCCAAATTTAAAATAAAAATTTTTAGATTTGATAGAGCAAGGCTTTGTAAACATTCCCTAAGGATCATATTCAATATTTATATATAAGGAGGAGCCTGAAATGGCTGATGGAATACTTGGTGACTGAACAGTACTAGATCAGTATTAGAATATTCCTGTCTCCTTTTTCCTTCACTAAGAAAAATATCTATCCTAAGAAACATATGTGTGCTCATAGAGGTGGGAAAAAGTTATGATGATAACAAAGACTACTGAGTTATAGGATAATGTTCATAGCATTTTTCATAATGAATAAAAACTGGCAACAAACTATGAAATAAATTTTGACATATTTATACTATAAATTATAAAACAGCAATGAAAATGAATAGACCACAGCTACACGGAACCACTATGACTCTCACACAAAAAAATTGAGCAAAGGAAGTTGGATTAACAAAAGAACTTATTGTGTGATTTAATTTATATTGCATCCAAAACCAGCCAAAACTAAATTATAACTTTGAAAGTCAGAACAGCATTCACTTTTAGGGAGCACGGAGAGGTAGTGGTTGGAAAGAAGCAGGGGGTTTTAGGGCAAGCAGCCTCTGAAGTAATGTTCTCTTTCAGAGTGAATGGTACACAGGTATGTGCTTCATGAAAATTCACTGTGCTACATAATTATATTGTGTGTGCTTTTAGCCTTCAATGAAAAAAATATTTAAATTATAAGGGGATTGGAACCTACATTTTACTTCCATTATAACTACCTTCACCCAAACCACATACCTAATTCACTCACCTTTTCTCAGTCTAGAACATTATCCAACTTTTTTCTGTTTTACCTAATCTGGGAGCTCACTCAAATATTCTCATAGGATGTGCCTTTCCATATCAGGTTTGGCTTACATTAATGTGTAACCAGATCACTCAGAGTGCAAATCAAAGAACGAAAGTAACCTGGAAGGGTCATGCTTGTTCTGTTAGTCATTAAATTCTGCAGATACCTGCCTTACATAGGGTGATGTTTATTAAAATGGTGTCACGTAAGGAGACTGTGCATCCTTACTAAAGGATGTAGCCTAAATATGATTGAAATGCTCAGAAGGTTAAAAGGGAAAACTTTTAGTATTTAGATTCTGAAAGAAAAAGGAAACTTGCTTGTTTAAGATTTGGCAATGGTAAAAACAAGCAAGCTCTTCCACTAGCTGCTGATTCAAAGGGTGAGTGTGGGGTTGCCTAGGAGGAAATAAAGTTGTTGGCCAATCAGCAGTTAGAACAATATTTAATCAAACACTAAGCTGAGGTTATAAAATACATAGCTATAAACTCCAAAGAATGGAGAAAGGGTGAACAAACACACCTACATTTCCCTTAACTTTTAAATTCTCTAACACCTTTTATGGCCCTGTGAAGGTCAATGATGTCTTTTTAGTTATCTCTGGAAGAACTAGCCAGTCATATTATTACAGCAAAAAAGCCTAACATCTGATTACTTGAAGTAACCTCAGTGTCAGCATTGAAAATTGGGAAAATTTGGACCTGATCAAAAAGGAAAATTTTTCAATATTCAGATTCTAAAAGGAAAATTTTTAAAAAAACAAAACCTTCATTGTATAAGATTTGGAACCAATTGAAATATTAGGCATTGGTATAAATAAACTCTCCTAGTAGCTGCATATTCAAAGGGTGAATACTTTTTCTTATAGCACTTTTTCTAATTTTATAGCCATGTAATCTCAAATTATTATTAAATGTTCCCCACCACATAGAGTTTAAGCACTATCAATAAGGCAAGATGGTCAGATTTAATTAACAGTAATTAACAGTCCAGTTAAAACAATTAAGTTCAGATTTTAATGAACATAAGAATTATCCAGGGTGTTAAAAATGCAGGATCCTTGGGCTGGAGCAGTGGCTTGGCAGTTACAGTGTTTTCACAGCATGTGCAAGTACATGGGTTCAAACCCCAGCATCCATGTATGCAACTAAGTGGCAGAGCAATGAAGGCCATGTGAAAAGATCCTGGCCACAGAGAAAGGAAGGAGGTCTAGTATCATGTTTTAAATCTGGATAAGGTGTAATGTGATACAACCCAATACATTTTTAGAGATGTTTTGGGAAGGGGAGGGGAGGGATAAGGGTGGGTAATTGAGGGGGGGCTCTTGGGGATAAATCTAATTTTCAGAATCTCTCTCTATATATATTATTTCGTTAGAAGCTTTGTGATTGTTCAACAAATAAATTTCTGAATAAAAAAATTGATTCTCTCTGTCTTTCTCTCTCTTTTTCACTGTCCTCTCTTAAAAAACATAAATTCAGGATCCTGGTCTCTGTCTTCAAAACATCTGATTATTTCTCTCCTGAGTGGTTTTCATTCCATTCCCATTTGAAAACCAGTTTTGTAGGGTTGTCTCTTTGCTCAAGAAACTCAGCTCTCAAAAGCAATTTCATTGCAAATGCTTATGGCAGTTCTAGTCTTACATTACTTATTTATTTATTTGTCAGCACTAGGAATTGAATCCACGGGTACTATACCAGAGTGACAACCCCAGTTCTTATTTTTTATGCTGAGACAGTGCCTAAGTTGCCAAGTCTGGCCTGGAACTTGCAATCCTCCTTTCTCAGCCTTTCAATTTTCTGGGGTTATAGGTGTATGCCATTGTGCCCAGACATGTATCATAATCTGTGATTAATGAGATTTTCCAAAGTGGTACTGAGTTATCTGCAGGCCCTCCTGGATTATAGATCAGAGGTCTGATGACCAATTGAGTTGCTGAAAAATGAAAAACCACTAAATTTCTGCTGTATTTACTAGGTTATGTTCAATGCAACCAATTTACACCTTTCTGCTATTTAAAATATTTTGAAACTCAAATTTATTTTAGAAATAATGTATCCAAGCACTACCTAAATATCCCTAGGAGTCCTCTAGAGTGATTGCCAGAAATGATTCTCTGGCCCTTATCCACAATTCATTGAATCAGTCTCTGACAGGAAAGAGCTGAGAAGCTATGTTTAAAAAGTGTATCCAGAGAGTCTTATCATCAGAAAAAAAAAAAGAAAAAAAAAACACAAACAAACAGCCCAAGGCTGATATTTTACAGATTAATACCACAAAGAAACTAAATAAAATTCTTAAGTTTATAGTACCTTGAGTGATTCAGGAAAGTGACTCTTCAATATTTTCTCCAGTATCAGTAATTTGGTAGAACAATTTAGCACCAACATCTTCTCCAGAACTATGTAATTCCACACTTAATCTGAAATTTGAAGGTATGCATTTAATTTTCGTCTGTTAACATTTGAACTTACTTAGGAATATGCTTGCAGCCCTGTTATTGCGTGTAATTCTGACTGTCATTCCTCCCTTTGAAGCAGGAAGAAGGAGGAAGATGCTGGTAGGCACTGGAAAGGGTAAACTAGAGAATACATGGAAATGGCGATTGCTACTGCCCTAATCGTGGATAGATGAGGCTAACTGTACTGGGCTAAATCTATTATATGCATTCAATGTCCTCTAAACTCTTTCTTCAGGTCACTGAATTAAGTTGTAGTTTTATATTTAATTGTGTTTTCTTTGACATAGGTCTCTCTGAAATAGCTTGTCAGCTATATGAAGACAGGCCTCCAATCTGCTTTAGGTTTGACTGTATCTAGAGTACCTGCCACAGGCCCTGGCACACAGTAGTAGGGATTTTCTAAATAGTTACTGAGTGGATAAGATTCCTAGTGTTAAGTAGAAAAACTTCTTTTTCACCTTGTGGGAAAAGACTAAGAGAAACACCTAAGTGCTTAGGTGGTTATAAAGGAACAACATGGAGAGAATCAGTTGTGAGAAGAGGCTGAGGCTCATTTAACCAGATAAAATTAAGGAAAGAAAAGGGCCTAAATATAATGCATATAACTTTACTCTTTCTAATGCAATTACATTTTCCAGATTTGGGAGCTTTACCTCCACTGCTTTGTTCCCAAGAAAACTTCCCTCAACATTCTGAAGGCTTGATGTTATTAAAGAAAACACTTTCCTCCCTACAGTCAGCGTAGTAGAGCTTATCCTCTTATTCTTTTTCTTTTATTAGTCAGTCACTAGTATGGCAAAGACAATTCAGGTAGAAATAAGAACCTAGTGCTTCTGGGATGGTGGGGGCGTGTTAGAATTGTTCCTTCACAACACATTTGCTAGATAAATAGTCTTGATTTCCCTAGTGTTTGACTACAAGCTACCTAAAATCCTCTGTAATACTCTCCATGAGGCTTACGTGAGCATGAAATTCTAGGCAGCATACACATAGCCCTGTGGGCTCTAGTTCACTGAGTGGTGGTGCTCGTGAGGTGTCTGTTCTCTACAGAATCAGAGCAGATATCAAGGGCAGGGCAGCACAGAAATTCGGGAAGCTTTTGGACCCATGTATTCATAGTCTGGGCCAATTTTAAGAGACTGAAAAGATCACATTTCTAGATTTTTAGAATGAGTGAAGAAAAAGAGAAAAGTATCCTTCTTCTCTTCACCCTTGATCTGCTTGATGTTTCACTCGTCATTTCTAAATAAAACTTCATCCTTCTGGTTGGTATTTACATTAGATACATTTATTCTAACTCAATATCTCTTCACAGAAAATGAAATTATTTTGAAGGTCTGTTGCTTATGAATCTCTTTAATTACCTTTGATTCCTAGAGACTTTTTATGCCCTATTATCTAGCAAAGTAACTAATGCAAAGAGTAGGGATAACAACTATGTTGGTGAGGTGCTGACTTATTATCTGGTTTGTTTTCCAAAGGAGATAGGACCATTTGTGAAATAAGTTAAATGCATGAAGACAGATTAAGTTTAAAACTCAAAAGGGAAAACAGCTACCGATTGCTGTAAACAAATGTTGTTTTCATAGTCTGTTTAGTACCATTTTCAAAAACAGATGTTTACCCCTTTTGTTGATGATTTCTCTGTTTAAGATAGCCTGCAAACATAGTGTATAAGTGCTAATTTGCTATTTCTAAGTGAAAAAGGCTTTAATGAACCTTAAAGACAATATAAGAATTAGATTAGTTTCGTTGAGGCACGGATTAATTATAGTGTTCTCAACCATGAGTTGAACAACAACAAATCAGCAATATATATGAAATGATGTGCCTTAAAAGCACACATAAAACAAGGTTTTGTATAACCTGCTAAAAAAAATAAGAGGCTTGCAGGAACCTGAAGGTTGTTGTTTCAATATTGGCTAGGTCAGTGTTTGACACGGCTATTGAAAAAGTCTACCATACACAAACAGGAATCAACTGTACTTAGAGGAGATGAGAGACCATGTTTGGCTTTAACTTTCTAGTAGCTAACACAGAGAAATGAACATGATCAGCTGCATGATTCAGATGCTTATACAATTATTCTTATGCTCTTTCTCCTAGCATTTGCTTGTTTTTCCACTAATGCCATTTCCAAAGTCTACTTCACTAATTTCTTAATAGTCAAAATCCTCCTTGATCCGGCATCAATCTACCTTTCTAGACTAAGCTTTTGCAACTCACAAATTACTCACAGTGACAAATCAAAATCAGAGAGACATTCCCCTTGTGGGTTCACACAGAAAGGATACTATAATCACCACAGCATTTGAAAACACACATTGAGTAAACAGTTGCACATTTTATGGTGATATTTCACTAAATACAAAGATCTGTTTTTTTAACTGACACAAACAGAATGCATAAATCCTCATAGGGGGAGAAAACATTTTTACACATTATGAATATTAAAGTCGTAATGAACACTACTAACTCTAAAAACTACAAGATCACATCATCACCCTCCCATTCAACATCAGGTTCCCCACAGTCAGTATGTATTCTAGAATTGGAAGGTAAACGTTTATAATTCCTTTAACCAAACTGTTGACAATAGACTCACAAATAGAAAGTCTTTGTCAAGAAAATTGAGTATACTCATATAAGTTTTGAAAACTGAAGTTCCTCTGGAGTATTTGAGTGTTCATCTGCACAAAGCAAGCACCTGCAATGCTTTTGGATGAATATTAATCATACAAAGAAAGGTTGACTCTCCCTTGAAAAAATTTCATTCTTATTAACAAATAAAACATAAGATGCTTTTATGATGTAATACATTTATAATACAATGGTGGACCTTTTTTTAATGAAGAAAAACTTTCTTTTTAAGCACCTGTAATTCAATGTTCATAATTATTTTTTATATTAAAGGCTTTTGGTGCATGGAGATTACTTTCTTCTATATTACTCTAGTTGTGCCCAAATCACAACACAGGGTTTTTAATTCATAATGCTTCTTTCCTCATATCGAGAATTTTAAAAAGACAATGAAAACATGCCAACAAAACAAAACAAAACATATTTATTCTTTCTGTATAAGGTGGATTTCATCTCTATTTCTCCCCTTCTTTCCTGCAATTATAAACTAATGATTTAGAACTTACTATTTTAATGAAAAAAGCTTACCTGCTAGTAAGAGTTCAGTCTGAAACTGAGCTGTGTTTCAGTGCAGTAGCTCCTTCTGTATAAATGGTAAATTTATACTTGAGGCTACTTCCCTAATTAGTGGAAAGAGGGAGGAAAAAGTGCCCACACTTACAGAGGGGGAGGGTTTATGATCTTGGTAAGGTGAAAATCATCTCAAACACAGCCTAAATATTTTTGTTCTACCTCTTTGTTCTATACCATTTAATCTCATGGTTTAAAAGCAAGGGAACCGTAGTTTGATTTGGAGATGGACATCTTTAAGACACAAATTCTATCTATTCTTCGGGATCTCAAGAGGATAAATAAGGAATGCCATCCACGAAAATAAGGAATAAGTAAATGATATAGAGGTACTGACCTCTTAGGTATTTTTATCTGTTCTGAAAAAAAAAAAAAAGATTTTGCTGCTCTAAATTTCCAAATCTTAACAGGGTTAATCTCTGGAGAGAATACTTACAGAATTGAGAAATTCTGTCAATTTTAATTTCTTCACCTTATTTTTATCAATGGCTGCAATCTCAATCACCATGTAAGTATTTACTTGGATATCTCAGCACACCACACAATACTTAGGTCTTGGAATAATACATCATACAAATGTCTTTTCGGCATGTGCAGAGTTCTTTAATTTGAATTTGGTCACCTGGGAGGACATTGTTTACCATCTGTATGTTTCATAAAATTATTAGGCATTCTTTACTAGAAGACACTGAGCTGTGAAATATATTCGCCAGTTGGTACTTAAAAGTGACCGGAGAAATGGTATTTAAAATAAATGTTTTTGGTGTTGGCATACTGATACATTTTATTAAAAAAACATGGTACTTAGGTCCATATTTTCCTGTTTGTGATCCTAGGGAACTTATATGAGCATGGTTTTTTTCCTAAATATTAATTGAGTTAAATGGACTTAAAAATCAAACAGAAGCTGTTATTTGCAGAACAGAAACTCTATGGTATTCAGTACAATATCCTAGGAAAAACTAGTAAATTTAGGGGTAGGGTTATTTATGGACTCTGACACATAAAATGATTTCTCTAAATTTAGATTACATCTTGTTTCCAAGTGCATCCAAAAGAAACTTCCAACCCTTTTCAAAGTTCTTTGTTCTCTAATAAACATCAGAAATAATTAACAGTTGCTTTTTGCCTAAAGGAAAAATAACCAAAAAGGCAAAGCACACTTTCCTAGGAAAACTGCTTTGGTTGAAGGAAATTAAATTTGAGTTATACTGATCAGGCTAAGGTGAACTTTCAACTCAGATTTTAAAAGGAAAAGAAAATGGAGGGAAAAGGATGCTGCAAATGTAAGATAAATTTAAAGATATTATTTTTGGTAAACTCAAGTAAACAAATCCATAATACAAATTATTTAAACCCACAAAATATATGAATTTATACTTTATTTACTAGGATTTCCTCATTAAATTCAGTAGCACCATCTATTGTAGTTTAACAAAAATTCCCAAGAAATCCATGTCAATTGTTTTTTTTCACTTCTAGTTTGTCACTATTTGCCTCAGTTTCTTCATCTGCTGGAGATAAAAGTAACTACCGAAGTTTAATCCCCACAGAGTATTAAAGACTGTTATTAAGAATAGCACTGGTATAAATACATTCATACCGTAAAGGACTTAGAACAATGCCTGGAATAAACAGCAGTCATTTTTATCATTGTTTTATCGCATAGCCCTCTTGTCCCATTTGAAAAATTGCATTAATTTTAATGACCTCCTTGTGAATGGAAATGGAATGAAATTGGCTAAACGAACGATTTCATTTTTAAAATGTACTCTATAGTGGTTTTATCAATTTATAAAACAGCCTTCACAATCCTCTATCCAATTTTAACAACTATAACCATCTTTGTTATGGTTTTTACAACAAATTCACAGCCCCGTAACAGCAGAATCCACGTTAACAAGGAAAGCAAATATTTACACCAAGAGAAAGTGGTTTTGTAGTAAAGAAACACATTCAATTGCAGCAACTTCTGTGAGAAAAGCTAGTTAGAACACAAACTGGCTCAGTCACTTTAGACAAACTAAAGTCCAACTGAGAAATGTGGATTTGTTTTTGCTTTTCTCTTTTCCTTTCTCTTCCTCATAGCTGAATTTTTCTTGATGAATGAAACATGAGTGGATTTAGACTTATGCTTAGAAACTAAGCCAATGCAAACAATTCAAATACTAATTAATTTTGACAGGTGGGTCTGCATATTTTTGGTAAACAGAGAATGCCAAGAAATTCTATCCAACCAAATAAAAGTAAATCCCTTAATTTCAAGTTCCAGCACAGGTGCCTCATATCAAACAAAGCCTGTTTGCAAGATATGCTCAACTGAGAGTTGGGAAAATTGAAGGACTCATAAAGAATTTTAAATGATTGCATTACACTAAGGTCTGTGATATATCCATATAGTCTATCTCTTTAAAAAGTTAAATCAAGGTATCTTCCTTCAGCAGAATTTCTTTCATAATGGTCCTCCTCGCCTTACTTCCTAAGAGGGTATTGTATTTGATCCTTTTACTGAGCTGCTCCAGGATCCCAAGGATGTGTGGTTACCTGCATTACAATTAGCATTAGACTCAACCTGCTTAACTACAGATGTGTTCCTGGTGGTCTCTGCCTGGGGGATATTAACAGAATTATGGCATCTTCTTGAGAAAAAATATTCTAGACAGAAAAAAAAACCTGCAATTATCTTACAAATAAATAAAAGAACCAAGACAATATACTATAGTGGCTTAGAAAAGGTTTTGATATATTTATAATAACAAATTACATATATAAGGTTATTACACAATGAGGGCAGGTTCATAAAAAAGGGATTGGTAGGGATCCAGCTTTACATGACTATAGGCACCCTGCCTGTAAACACCATTCTCACCACCAGGTGACCTGGCATACATTCCCTCCAAACTCTGTACAATCAGGATAAGAAAATCCATTAAGATAGTCAGGTGAACATTTGTGTTGGACACTGACACCTAGACTATTAACTGACATTTGACATGTTAACAGTATCTGAGAAAGCCCAGGTACATTTTGGTTTGCTGTGGGATACCTTTGTCTAGCTTAGCAAATAGACACCTGATATAAGGCGAAGGGATTCTTTTGTCTTGCTGCCACACAAGAAACACTCCATAAGTCTTTAATAAACTGTACTTTAATTATTTCTTTTAAAGAGATAGTGAGAAAGAGAATCAATTTTATTTATTTTTTCATCTGGTTTTTGTTTTTCTGACACTTAGTTGGGTATGTGGTGCTGGTGTTGACAGGCAAGTGCTCCCCTGCTGAGCCACCACTCCAGCCCCTATAAACTGCATTTTATATAATATTGAATTGTCTGCTGCCTTCTTCCTTTAGTTTCGGTACCTTCTGACTTTGGCAACCAATTCTTATAACTCAGTTTTCCTAAAAATGTTTTTAGTTGGTTTTGTTTTAAAAACTAAATGAGCTGAGGTTCCTTTTCAATAAATTTTAAAGTAAACATGTGCTTTGATGAAGGCAGAAAATAGTCAACATCTATTCACTAACCAACCAAAGAAATAAAGTGTTGATGCTACTTGTAAAATTAAAGGTACCTGGCAAATCTTAATTATTTCAGAAAAAGACTGTGTGCTAGGTAAGAGTGGCAGCATCTGGGAATTTCTGAAATTCCAGGTGATTAGACAGAAATGCAAGTTATCATCTAAAGCATGAATGAGAGCAAGTACTTATATTTTATTCATTAGGCACAATACATAAACACTTTACATATACAGAATAATGACAATTCTGTGCTATCAATAAGTGAGCTTCATTCAGTCATGAATCAGTAGATCACAGCTCTTCTTATTTTAGGGTTTTAGGCAAATAACTGCAAGATACCATAATATAAATATTGATTTTCTAGATGAAGCAACTGCTATAAAAAGAGTTTTCAGGACTACATTAGATGCTAATTTTAAAGTGCAAATTAGGCTTTGGCCTCTAAAATATGATTGTAGGTTAACAGTTTTACAAATTCATAAACATTAAATTACTATAAAACAAACAATAAACTCTTTAAGAGGCATCTAGTTTTTTATAGGCTTCTTCAATTAACATTGACAAATTCTTCATCTGGGATGAATTGTGAAGAACATCCAAATCCTTTAGAAGAGCATTCTGGTTTGGAATTAGTGTCAAAATTTCTTTCTGTGGGTAAGATGGAATAATTAGTTTTTAACACTTCATTTTTAAAAATGTCAAATTCCTGTTTAGAGAGAACTGTATAATAATGTCAAGTATCTACCACTCAAATCACTAATTGTCAACTCATGACTTTTCATCTTTCAAATGTATTTTTCCCTCTCCCCATTCCTGCTCCTCTCATCATTGGTGGATTATAGATAGGAAAATAACAAAATAAAACAAAAACAACTGTCAAAATTTACTTTTAGAAATGTACTTTACAGTTATGATTACAGAAATATGTAAAAAAAAAAATATATATATATATACCTAACATTATCTGTAATGCAAATATAATTTATTTTTGTCAGTAATTTAGAAATTATATTTTGGCACAGCCATGCAATGCAATGTTATATAGCTATGCACAAGAATAAGACATCTACATGAACCAACAAGGAAAGATGCTCAAACTATACAGTCAAATGAGAAAAGTGATTTGCCAGTTTTGCCAGTTTTTATCAGTTTAGATTTGTTCAAAGAAAGAAATAGGATATGATTTTATATGTATATGAAATGAATAACTGGTGATATTTTCTATAGTGTAAATAGGTACTTACCTGAAGCACTGGTGCTTTGAGACTGTTCTGAGAAAGTTCTGGAAGAGAGAGTACACCCTTACAGTCCAGTTGAAGCATCTAAAGTAGAAACAGAAAACCAGGTATTATTTGAAAATATGGATTTTGCTCAATTTATTATTCTCCAAAGTTATCTTAGTAAAATTTAAGCATTAAAAATTATATCTTGGGCTGGAGCGGTGGCTCAGCGGTTTCGGCGCTTGCCTGGCAAGCATGAGGACCCGGGTTCAAACTCCAGCACCACGTATGCAACTAAGTGTTGGAGCAACTAAAGCCATGTGAAAACCTAAATAAAGTTGTTTCTCTCTTTCTCTGTCTCTCTCATTGTCCCTCTCTCTTTAAAAAAAAAAAAAAAAATTATATCTAAATTCCAGCAGTACATTTTTTCTTTTTCAAATTTATTTACTTGTTAATATGGATTTTTAAAAATGTTTTTTTTTATTTTTTCAGTTTTATTGGTTCTTTTTAGTTATACATGACAATAGAATATACAATGACATAATTGCAAAAGCATGGAGTATACCTTGTTCTAGGACAAGTATTTTCCCTAACCCTCCTTTCCTTCCATCTCCTGTTCTCTTCCCTCTACTCTACTAATCCGTTATTTACTAATAGTTTGTTATATATTTTTAAACAATTACCTGTTTTAGTTTCTCCTCTTCTTCTTCCACCTCATGTGCTAAAATTTGAATTTCGTTGTTTAGTTTCTGAATATTTCCAGTCATCGATTCTGTGGTCACTACTATTTTATCTATTTCTTCCTGAGTCAGAAGGGAAAAAAAATGAATATTTCCAATTAAATATTAAATGTTTATATATGCATATATAATTAATCTATTTATCTACCTATATAGTCTTAAACAGCTCATATTAGGAGGTTTTGGAAGAAAATACTTAGCTTTTGTTGCTTTAAAAAAACTGACTTCCTAGAAAGCAGCTTTGTCAATGTAATAATGCTTTATAAGGAAACTTAATTTTACTGGAATAAGATATATTCTATGTTCATGAACATTTCCTCAAAAACGTACCAAAGTTTGCAACTATCAGAGATCCTGGAAGACCTAACTGTGAGTCTTGCAGAGTCCAAGGACTGATAATAAGCCTATAAAGCAGCTTTCCTTAAGCAGCAAATAACTTTATAGAGCAGAGAAATTTTCCTTAATTTTTTTTCAGGGACTGGAACGGTGGCTTAGGGGTTACGGAACTTGCCTGGCATGCACAAGGACCCAGGTTCAAACCCCAGCACCACATACACAACGCAGTGTCAGAGCAATGAAAACTAGATGAAAAACTAAATAAAACTGATTCTCTCTTTTTCTCTCTCCCTCTTACTGTTCCTCTCTCTCTTATAAAAAGATTTCTTTTTTTCATCTAGCTACTTTAGTTTGTCAAATGAAGACAATCCTGACCTTAAGATCGAGGATAGTAATAAAAAAATGAGTGACAGTTTCTGAAATTAAAGGAATATATAATCTATAGTAGAAGACAAGAAGAAAACGAGACATGAAGGAAATGAGTATGGGAACAATAGGAATGTGCTGATTGTAGGCCAAGTATAGAATTAGCTAGTTTCCAGGATTCCAAAGTGCATTAAGTACTGCATTGCTTTCAAATCTCATCCAAACAATAGTTGATGACAGGAATACTGCATTGCTTTCAAATCTAGTCCAAGCAATAGTTAATGACAGGAATGCCTCTGGGAATGAGGAAACAAGTGAATACATCTTACAGAAAATATACAGAAGTAGTAACTCTTAATCCTGCTCAGCAATACAGCTAATAGTACAATTAAACATTCTCCAAACACTGGAAGCAGAACTGTTGCTGGCAATTAGAGCAGTATTCCTCAAGAAATATAATATGGTTTCTAAATGAACATTTTTTTTTTTTGAAGGGCACTTGCAGGGATTGGTAACTGACAATGGGATGCTTTCCTAAAGTTCAATTTTGAGAAAGATTCTCACAAGAAAAGAGTTCCTATAATAAGGATTTAAAAAGTTTTCATTAAAACTTCAGAACTTATTTTGTACCACTGCTTTGGCTATCTTCTTTATTACGATCAGACTCATGCTGTACTTTTTTTTTGGTCAAAATATTACGATTGTCACTTTTTTTCAATTACTTTAAAAATTTAGTTAAAAAATTTAATTTAGCCTATAACACTGTACACCTTAATGTCTAATTCTTTCTTGAATTCTGTTGGGGTCTGACCTTCGGTCTGACCTCCACTTCCTTTCATCAGCTGCCCTGGAGCAATCTTGTTACTATTTGTATAAATTCCTTCAGGAGGGGCTGCTAGGTTTTGCTGTTAATCTTGCTAATTGTTGATACAAAAGGTCAAACAGGGTGGGTCAGAATGTATTGACCACAGAATGTTCCTAACTTTTGTCTGTACTGAAATCTAAACAACACCTGGCAACTCCCTTAGAAGGATTATTTATTCCTTGGCTGTCTCCCCTCCACCTCTATAAAAAACCGTGTGCCTTAGTAACAAACGGATTCTGAGCTGCCATCAGCTGCGTGTGGTTGCCTAATTTCCCCGGCTGGGAGGGAAGGGGTCCCCGGACGAGGGGGGACCCGGGTTCCAGTCGTCGGCACTCACCCTCCTCCTGACTGGCTTCCGGGGGACAATCCAGCTCCCCACAGATGGTGCCCCGTGTGAGGAATCGCTCACACTCCTGCCATCAGGACATTGCCCGCCAGGAAGAAATTCTGGCTCCGGTGAGTTGCCCCCCAGCGCCCTGGTTTTGGGGCCCCATCTTTTTTCCTTTTAATTTCTCCCCATTCGGCTGAGTAAGCCCACCGCCCTGGTCTTAGGGCCCCGCCTTTTTCCTTTTAATTTCTCCCCATTCGGCTTTGAAAGCCCTCACCCTGCTTAGGGCTCCACTTTTTTCCAGCGCCCGGGTATTAGGGCCCCAGCTTCCTTGCTTTTAATTTCTCCCTATTCTGCTGCAAAAGCCCCCGCCCTGGTCCAAGGGCCCCATGCTCTCTCCTTTTTAATTCAAGTACATAAGCCCAACGCCCTAGCCTTAAGGCTCCCTTTCTTTAAATTACCTCAGCATTCTTGGGATCCTTCTCTCTTCTCCCTGTTCCCCATGCCAGCTGACGGGGAGCCCTTTGGCTCACCTCAACACTTTTGGGCCCCAATGTTTGGGCTTCTCCTTGCTGCAGGAACCCTTATTTCTCTGATTACAGTGGCCCTCTGGCTACCTGAAAGTAACTTATTTGATTGGGATACCAGGACAAAATTGAGCAGCTCCTTAGGGAAGCTCAAGTCCAATCTGGGGATCTCCCCCGCCTCGGGGCATTTTCTCTTTTTGGCTCGACCCTATGGCCTGCTAAAGGTGGGTCCCCTTCTCTCCCGCCCTCACCGCGTACCACATCAGCCTCTGGCCCTTTGGGCAGCCGCCCCACCCCATGGTATCCATGGGAGCCTGAGGGCTAGAGCGATGGCTGAAAGGTTGCAAGGCTCCCTTCTCTTAATTTTAAAGGACGTCCACTAGTTCAGACAGGAGCTTCATTCTCATGTTATGCCAGGTTCACCACCAGCCTGCATAACCCAGAAATGCCCTAAAAAAAAAAAAAAAGCCTCATCCTATCATTTTGCAGCTTAGCTCCTTTGTAAAAAGGAAAGAGATACCAACTAATTATCTGCTCCATAGCCATCTTTTACAATGCAAATTACAAGAGGTAACGCCTAAACCTGCTTGAGAAAAAAAGAAAAAAAAATGTTACTTTTAAATTCAAGTGGCTAAAGGCCTAAAGGAAAAGCCAACTGCTCCAAGTTAAATCCTAAGGAGTTTTCTCTTCATTTGGAGGTGCTCAACCAGTACAATGTTCTGTAAATGTTTAAAGTGTTTCATTCAGTACTTCTAGGATTTTTCTTCAATGGAAAAAGATGGTTTAAATTTCTATAATATCCTGAGGTTTCATGGATAACCTAAGTTGATGATATCTTGATTTAGTTTCTATAAG